>CM055097.1:54661854-54728319 GCA_029204225.1 Diphasiastrum complanatum
AAGCAAACCTGAGCAACCGTTGCATGTAAGAACCGTTTGCATGTAAGAAGGGTGAAGAAGTGAACCAAGTAGTTGATAGTTGCTATTGAAAGATAATATATGGGAGATTCATTGGATGGATCTCAAATAAATCCCTCATTCACTCCATGAAAGATAATATATGGAAGGATCCATTCTATTGGATGGAATGAATCTAGCATATTGCTTTTAATATATTCCTTCATTGACATACTTGGACCTGGATTCCATTGGAAAGGGAGGGTGAAGATTGCTAGTAATGAATGGATGAATGCCCTTACACTGCAGCTCAGCAAAATCAAAGCTTTGTTCAGCCAGCAATGAAACCATACGCCCACTGTATGCAGAGTCCAGAACAAAAAAACAAAAACCCAAAAAAGAGAAAGAAAAAGAGATAAAGAGAGAGGCGAGAGAGAGAGAGAGAGAGAGAGAGAGAGAGCGCCCTTCACGTGTGTGTACGATCCATGGGACAGTGCAGCCATGCTTGGAGAAGATCGCAAAAGCACGGACGCGTGGTGCCCCTGAGGCATGATGATGGAGCAACCGCAACAGCACGGAAAGACATAGTCCAGACAGAACAAGCTGGCGATTAGCGAAGGTGGTTGTGGCTTCCTTTTGACTCTGATGAGTGAAGATTTGTAGACATCTACGGCTCACCTGGCGTGCCTTTTCGCGGAAGCTTTCCAAAGCTGATTTTAGAAAGCGGTAGCGTGTGAGCTTTGAGCACATTTCGTTTGCATTGTTCCGTAAGGCTTTAGCATTGGGCAGAGATGGTGGGGGAAGCTACGGTGATTTTGGTGACTGACGCTGTTGTGTTACCTGCCACCTCTGTGCTATGGGCATTGAAAGCATTTGAAGATAAAGTGGCATCGGGCAAAAACTTGGCTCTAGTCACACAAGCCACTGATCTCAGTTGATACTCTCTTCCTTTACTTCCTTAGATTTTATGAACTTTTTGCAATGCTGTCCATTGCATGCAACTCTGATGTGTTTAATACTTAGAAGATTTCCTGACATGAATGCTGGAAGCTGAGCTCTGTGTTTGCAGGTGAAAAGCTCAATACTGGATCCTCGTCTGCGGAGGTTCTTGTTTCTTTAGCAGAGACTCCAGGACACCACACAACAGCATGGCTTGCCGAGGCTTCAAAAATCCTGAGACCAGGAGGAACCTTGATCATACAAGAGCCCATCTGCAGGACACAAAATCCGCCACCAGAACTGAATCCTGTAGGAATAAGCCGCTTATTACTGAGCATGTTTTGACTTGGATTTGGAAGAAGTAAGCTTCTAATGGTACTGCATGGATTTATTTTTCTCGCAGAAGCGTTGGAAAAGCGGAGCAATTCATACCGAAGCAAACTTGCAGATGAATCTTCTATTGGCTGGGTTCATGCACTTGACAACTTGCGAGGCTTTAGATGGTGTGGGCTCATCTGCAATATTCTCTCAAGAAGGTCTAGAATCAGGATTGTCAGTTGATGGATCAGCGCTTCAGCCTCTATTGGTAATACTAGATTAGATTTCCGTGCGTGCATGGGTTTTCTTATAGGGAAAGCATTTGTGGGAGTTACACAAATCGAGCAAGATTGCCTGCTGCAGACATACGTCTATCTTTGATAGAATCTATAGCTCTGCATAGAAGGCTCGCTGAATGAATTATATGGATCCTCAATCTTTTACTTTTCAGATCAAAGCAAAAAAACCTGAATGGGAAACAGGGTCATCGTTTACATTAAACAAGTCGCCCTCGCCCTATGTTCCAGGTCAGTGAGGAGCTCATTTAATAACTGCTATGAAGGTTTTCCAATCGCTCACAAGTTTATATTAACAAACTTCTCCATTCGCGCTTCTGTTGCAGAGGAGATTTCGAGAAACGAAGCACAAGTTGTATGCTCCTCTGCTGATGGCACTGACATAGCACAATCCATACTTGGTCTGAAAGTTAATGGAGCTGCAAGCTTGCAGATACCAGTGTCTGAAATTGAAGCTGATGAACTGGTGGATGAGGATGCATTGTTGACAGAGGAGGATCTCGCAAAGCCACTTCCAATGCCGGGTATGTCATAAACACCTTACTCTTCGCATAGAGCTCTGGATGGTAAGCTACATCTTCTGAACAAATCTACTTATCTTCACAAGAAATTTTTCAATGATATTGGTCTTTGATTGTTAATGATTCAGTAGATGGTGATGACTGCGAAGTAGGGAAGTCTGGGAGGAAGGCTTGCAAAAACTGCACTTGTGGCCGTGCGGAGTTGGAGGAAAAAGGGAGTTTGACAGCTGAACAGCTACAGAATCCTCAGTCTGCTTGTGGTAATGTAAGTTACTACTAGCAGAGTACTTCGTACAACCGCCATTCTTACACTCGTTCATTGTGGGTTCGTTTGTTCAACTACTGGAGCCTTCACTGCAAAAGATGGTGTAATAGCTAATACTGTACATAATAATAATTTGCAAATGTGCTCCCTGTGGTTCTTAATGACCTATGTGGTGTTGATGCAATATGACTTATGATTGAAACAAGAAATTTAAGGATGAAAATTCTCATAGCATAAGGTTCTGCGCCTTTGATTCCTATAATTTGAACGTCGAATCTCCTCTTAGTGCTACTATTTTACTCGTAGATGCGTAGCTTTCTCTGATGAATAGCGACATGCTCTTTCAGTGTGGTCTTGGTGATGCATTCCGCTGTAGTGGCTGCCCATATCGAGGATTACCTCGCTTCAAACTAGGAGAGAAGGTAAAGCTGATAGCAGTGAAAGATACTTCATCTCTATCTTAGTCATGTTTTCATTAATCTTGCTTTCATTTGATCGATAACAATTGCTGCTTGTGTTATGTAACTGATGCAGATAAGCTTGCCTGGAGCTTTGTTAACAGCAGACGTGTAGAACCAATTCGATATGAATAATTGCTTCTAGAATGATCAAACAATAGCACAATTTTCGAACCTCTTGAATTACATCAACATTCTTATGGCTAGACATAGTGTGGTCAGTTTGCTTTGCACACACATGCAAATTTGAAGGATAAACCAAACACTCTGAAAATCAATATTTCAATTTCATGCAGCCTGATAAGCTACCGATGTTAATAGCATGTCGTGAATCAGAAACGATGAAATTTTGTTGCTGTGAGTAGCTGCTCTTGTGCACATTTCCACTGCTGACTTTCCTTTCAGCTGGAAAGAAGCATCTGAAACTCCTTATTAACTGGAATCAGCTTCTAATGCGTTTTCCCAGTTTCTTATTGCCCACCAAAGAAAGATTTTTCACTGTCAGATAGTTTTGGGTTGGAATGAGGAAATCGACTTGAAAACTCAAACTGTGTGCAAACAATTTCCACCAAAGGCTCATTGATGCAAGCATGAACATGGAGGAGTCTTGTTTTCATAGCTACAATGTGACACATTTTTAAGTAAATTTTAGACCAAGGGGGCTAAAGGCAAATAAATAGAAAGAGCTAACCTCCACACTTGGTCCCCATAGTTACCAATTGAATGATTTTGCACCCAAGGTTACTTACAATTAGTCTCCATTGTCAATTTGGATAAAGGAAGAGGGTGTCCCATTTTGTATGAGGCTCAAGTCTTACCACTTATGTGGTAAATGAACACGTCCTTCAAGCTTTGTTGGCAAGGGCAAGTAAGCAAGATGGTAGATGTCCATGCCACATGGGGTGAGGCCACTTTAAGTGATGTGAAGGTGGCTTGGGAGCACCCCAAAAGACTCGACAGGCAGCCTTCTCAGACTCGGTGCATGTCTTGAAAAACCTGGTTAGCCTCCGACCTGCAGGGATGTCATGCCAGATTTAATCTGTTAAACAGAGTCTTGATCTAGTCTTAGGAGTTATGCTAGGTTTGGAGCTTAAGTTCGGGTCATGCAGGTTGTTGGAGCTTTTTGCACCCCAGCCATGTTTGGTGTTTCCAAAAAAACAATGCAATACCAAAACAATACCATTGTGTCTAGATTGTGGGAGAATCCCAATGGCATAACAACTATGAGGGAAGATAGGTAGTCAGAAACTTAGTAGCAAGATGGGCTCAAAGATCTCAACACTAAGTCTTTGCTCCCTTTACGCTGCAGCAATAGCTAGGCTTGCCCAACTCATGTTAGTGGCCTTGAACCACCAGTCCCTGTCATATTCTTATGCTTAATAAAGATATGGTTCGATTACCATCTTGATTTCACCTCCCCAGCTAGTCTAGTTGAAGGACTACTATGTTGCAGTTAGCCTAATTAATTTTGGCTAAGCTGGTTTCCTTTTATAATGTGATGGATGGTTAGGTTGTAATTTGTTGAAGTTGGTGATTGTGCAATCATGTGTTAAATGGAATGAGTAGGCCAACTTGCTAAGTTGAGAAGTTGGGAAATCGACTACAAATCATGCTTTCATGAGGCAAATTATTCAAATATTCAACCTACAATTGTTTTTCTTAAATCCTCCGCATTTGGCAAGTGCATTAATCCGTTTGACAGGTTTTCAAAGTCATTTTATGATCAATGCTTAGTAGTCATCATAAAGCTTGCTTTCATTCGAACGGATGAAAGATTTGTTGTTGAGTTTCTCAAATACCACCCTATGTTTACACTTTGTGGTCTAGTGTTTTCTAATGCTACTCATTGTGCACTCCAATCAAAAAGGTATTTGTGTGGAAGAGGCTAATATATACATATTGTTACCATACTTCACATGTGAACATTTTTATATAGCTCAAGAGTGAACCTCATGAATAGGAATCTAGGATTATGTGAAGTCTTCAAGAACTTTGCATAGTCTTGTAATGGCATTTCATTCATAAATTTCTTTGACAAGCATTGTTTTGTGAATAAGTAAGATGTTATAGTGACTATTGCTATGTGATACATTGACTATATCGTAGAAATTACCTTCTTTGCGAAAGGAAATTTGCTTTTTTTGGTTACTTGGAGAATTATCTTAGCAGTACCTACAACATTGCCCAAAAATTGCTATGAAAAAAACTCTAATTCTAATTTGTACAAAAGATATCTACCATATAATTAGATATGAGAATTTATTATTTACTTTCTTATTAGATCTAATAAAGGGAAAGTTAAAAGGCTCCAATTTTTGCATAGCATGTGCACCATCACAATATGATCTTACTTGCACAAAGTTACAACTTTTCACAATTTCTAGTTTTGAAATGAGTTGCGAGAATTCTTGTCCAATTGAGGCTTAGGCTTCCTCGATCAAACAAAAAGCTATTCACTCTTGTTAAAATACCTTTTATATTGAGTTAACATCATCTTATCATTATGCTTGAAAAACCTATATATTAATAATGAATATACGATATCCAATATTCTCAAGAAGTGACCCATTCTCTTGATGCGAAAAATGCACGTGAATTGAAACGAATGAAACGCGAACAAATTCGGATGGAGTTCGGATATGATTGCTGCATTTTGTTTCTTCAGCTCTCTCTCAAAGCGTGGTAGCTTTATGACTCCAAGATTGCTCCTTTGTTTCTCGAACAAACCTTTGTCTAAGGCCTTTGTCAAGATGTCAGCAACCATCTTCTTCGTTCCAATGAAAGTAGTCTGCAACTTCTTCTTTTTGATCAGATCCCCTATAAAGTGGTACTTGATTGCAATGTATTTCGTCCTTGTCGTTTCACCTAGTTCGTCAAGTAACTGTTTGAGCCAAGTGATTTCATTGGCCATCTTCGCTGCTGCTACGTATTCTGCTTCGCAGGATGACTAAGCTACGATGGTCCTCTTTTTGCTAACCTAGAGAATTGCTGCGCCTGTTGCAATGGTACATCTTCCTTAGACACTTTTGCAGTCATCCTTGAGAGACGCCCAGCTAGCATCACTGTAGGAAAGCATTTGGAACCCTGCATCACGAGAATAACACAATCCAAAACCCTTCATCTGTAAAAGGTATTGCAAGATTCGCTTCGCGATCTTCCAATGAGTCAAGTCTGGATTCGCACTGAATTGACTCATCCTGAACACGGCGTAAGCAATGTCAGGGCGTGTGTTATCTGCAAGATACATTAGTGATCCGATTAGCTTTCTATATGGTATATGCTCCATTAATTCTCTTTCCTCTTCAGTCTTCGAACAACCTTCATTCGTTAGGATTGTTCCTACAAGCATTGGAGTATTTGCTCCTTTGCAATTCATCATCCCGAAATCTTCGAGGATTTTCTGGGTATATCTGGACTGATGAAAGTACAACTTCCCTTCGTCATAGTCTCTATCAATCTGTAAGCCAAGTTAACATCTGGCTTCTCCTAGGTCTGCAATCTCGAAATGTTTCAAGATGTCGCACTTCACCTCAGCAATAAGTTCTTCACTTTTGTAGAGTATCAGGGTGTTGTCCACATATACAACTACAATGATGATCTTCCCATCTGTAATTCTCACATAAACATTGGAATCAACTATTAGTGGCTTGAATCCCAAAGATCTCAGGGCTTGATCTTTTTTCTTAGACCATTGTCGCACTGATTGCTTCAGACCATAGATACTCTTGTGCATTCTGCATGCATAAGTAGGAAGTGAGTTCGAAATGTAGCCTGGAGGTTGATCCATGTAAACTTCTTCGTCTAGCTCACCATGTAAGAACGTTGTCTTTTTGTCCACGATGTGAATCCTGAGATCATAAACGGTTGCATATGCAAACAATAGGCGTAGGGACGAATGTTTAATGACTGGAGAGAAGGCCTCAACATAGTCGATACCATATTTCTGAAAAAAAAACTCTTCGCTACAAGTCTGGCTTTATACTTTGAAATGTTTTCATTCGGTCCATACTTCAGCTTGTATACCCACTTGCATTGTATAGTCTTTTGCTTATCTGGTAATGGCTGCAATGTCCATACCTCATTCTTCTTCATGGATTTCATCTTCTCACTCATGGCTTGGATCCATTTGTCTTTGTCTGGACATTCAATCACTTTCTCGAATGTTTGTGGTTTTCTACTGAATTCACAAAACTTTTCAAATGTAGGTGCTGAGCTACCTGGCACAAATCTTGCTGGCGCTCTTCGTTCTCTTGTTGATTTTCTAGGAGATCCTTCTAGTATTGCAATCCTTTTGCCTTTATCTGTTCTGCTAGGTCCGGAACCGTTTCAGTTTACAGGTGTAGTAGCAGTAGGCTGGCTTGCAAATCTTTTGTCATCTGATTCGTCGCTTGACTGAGGTGCGACTCGAACATCTTCGTCTGATTTTTCGTCCTCTGCTCTCTCTGTCGCGATTGGTAGATCATAATATTGTCTTCCAAGAACTTCATAACTGATAGGATCATTGTTGGCCATTGTTCTGGTCTCATCGAACTTGACGTCTCTGACTGTCTTCACTGTGTTTGTCTCTAGCATATAGATTCTGTAGTATGATGAATGATTATATCCTACAAGATATCCTTGTTCTGGTTTCTCATCAAGCTTCTTTCGAAGCTTGTCAAGGACGTGCATATGCTGCATAGCCAAAAATTCGAATATGAGTCAGATTGGGTTTTCTACCCCACCATAGTTCGTGTGGTGTTGTGTGAGGAACACTAGATTTTCCTGTCCCGTTTTGAATGTAGGCAGCTGTAGCTACTACTTCAGCCCACAACACTCTTGGAGCCTTCGAATAGGCCATCATGCACCTAGCAGCTTCCATGAGAGTCATGTTCTTCTTTCTGCAACACCATTGTGTTGCGATGTATAGGATGCTATCCTTTTTCGATCATTGCAGAAATCAGTGAATCGGTTTGAGATGTATTCTCCACCCCGTTCTGTTCTAACTTGCTTCACCTTGTTTCATGTGCATCTTTTTGCCCAGCTCACATATATTGTGAACTTGTCGAATGCCTCTGATTTGTTGTGAATGAAGTAGACTCGGACGAACTTACTGTAATCATCAATAAAGGTGATATAGTACTTCGAGCCTCCTACTGAGATCACGTTGAAAGGTCCATAGATGTCCAAATGTACTAGCTCCAGAATCTTTGTCGTTCTATAGGAGTCCTTGACAAAAGGAGTATGTGACATCGTACCCTTTATACATGCATCACGGGTCATTGAACTGGTTGCATTCGAGATGCTCACCCATGTGATTGCTCCATGATGGCTTGCTTGATACAATGCCATTGAATTCATATGGCATAGTCTCCTGTGCCATAGAATATCTGACAAATCATCATGGGTTTGATGCAATTAATCTGCAAGTAGGCGTACCTTCAAGTGATACAGGTTGCCTTTTCTTCTACCTTGTGTAATCAATGTACTGGTGCTTGTATCAACAACATTGCATGCTTCGTCTGAGAACGTCACACGCATCCCAACATCCACTATTCTTGCAACTGATAGCAAGTCCTGCTATAGTGTACGTATGAAAGAACATCTTTGAGTCGTCTGGCTTTGCCATTTGTGTTGAGCCACAACGAACCAATACCATTCACTTGATGTTTCGATATGTCTCTTGATGGATCTACACTCCGAAAAGTCAGACATTATCCATCTTGATGTAACGAAGTGTGAGGTTGCTCTTGAATCAAGGATTACCTCATGTGTATCAGGTGTTAATACTGCACACATGTCTGTACAGATGTAGGCGGTCGAATTTCTATGATTCGATCTTTCTTCGCCCATTTTAAAGCTTTCTGGCTCTTCGACGTAGGACGAACTATTATTGTTCTCCCGTTTGCCTTGAGCTTGTTCATTTCTTGGATTATGGTAATAGTCCATGGCTGCATGACCCTTCTTGTGACAATGGAGACACTCGATCTTCAGATTTAGCCAGCACGAATCGACATTATGTCCTTCGCATCTGCATCTCATGCATGTTTTCTTGTCGCCATTCTACTGTTTCGGCTTTCCCATTAGATAAACTTAGAGCCCGACGAGGGCCTTTGAAAAAGATGTTTTTTTTTTTTTTTCTTATTTTCGTTGCCATGTGGACCAATTGAAAACATTAGCTTTGGGGTTCTACGTAACGTAGAATTTTCCAAATATAAATAAAATAAAAACATTTTAAATATATTGCTGTTTCGTCGGACATCATGTGGAAATGCTGTTGGTTGATGAGGCCTGCCCTTCCAGCTCATCACTGCTTGAAGAGACCCAAAAATATTGAAAATGAATATGACAAATGGTTGAGATGAGAAAATCGATGTACCATTAATGTATAGGCATTGTCAAACCATGGTTAACAGGGATAACCAGAGTTAATTTGTGGCGCCAAATAGATCAGTGTTTCAAATTTTTGCCAACACTTTTTCTCAGATTCATGGCTTTTTGTCTACGCAAATTTTCAGATTCATAGTTCATTGTTTCAGATTTTTGCATGCAAATTACGAATGGCGCCAACAATGAAGCCATGCTCCTCAATCGACTCTGTGCTTCTATTCAACGAGACAGATGATAATGGATTATGGGTGCCAAGCAAATATTAAAAAAACTCTTGGGTTTTGATGTATCCATCATCAAGAGGAGCATTTCGAAAAAGGAAAAGGTCAAAACTATCATTTCGATCTTATTAGAAGGCCAGAATTTTGGATTTCAGAACATCATTAGGAGGAAAATCTATTTCTGAAATTCTAGTCCAATATGTATATATGCATTCAGAGATAAATGTACAAGGATTCAACCGTTGATATCACAAAAAAAAACAACTGTGAGTATTGATATTATTGATACTTTGATTTTGTCATTCATAAATATCTAATAGTAAACTTGCCAATCTGATCATTTTTCTCTTGCAGATTTATATCCATCCAACATAAATGAATGGGAGCCAAGTGGATCTTTAGCAGGTGTGTTAGATGTTATTCACACTGATATTGGACAGCTACAATATCGAGGTAGAACTGCAAAAGATCTAGTTGATGGTGGAATTTTTTTTTATGAATCAATGTACATTCCTGATACAAAAGGAAATTTTGGACAAATAGTACCAATTTCATTACCTAGCTTTGAAAGTGATGAATGGATTGCACCGGATGCTACAGTTTCAGAATCATTTCGTTGCAAGATATATAATGATGTAAAACATTCATTAAAAATGAGCACGGGATAAAAAACAGTCAGATTGAGTTGGTTTATTTCCTTGAATATATTTGTGAATTTCTTTTCAAGTGTCAATGTACACAAAACCCCAACGATGTTTGTATGCAAAAATTTATCAGATAGTTTATTATCTGAACTTATGGATGAAGGCTGGGACAAAAGATCAGATGGAGAAATAGAATGCAGAATTAAAATGTCTTCCATGTGCTTCCGTTATCAAATCGAAAAACAAATGTTGAGCTTATGCTTCCATTATCAAAGATGGAAAAAAAATAAAGGTAAATGGGTGCCACTCGATCAAGACTTGGAAGCCAGTGGACATTCAAAACGAAAAAATATTGAAATTATATACAATGATATCGTTTTGACATGTGTTGAGGTGGAAGAAGATTGGGGTCTAAACTACATCCGGCAAGAACTATTGCTTCTACAAGATATGTACTTTCAGACTTCAGATTTATTTTCAATGGTAAACTCGTAAGCAACTGTAAACACTCGATCTTTTATGAATAGTTTCAATCAAAACTTTCTAATACAAACTCTGTACTAATTCTAGCTAACTTTGTATTAATTTTATGCAAGTACGTAAAAGACATGAGCTCGAGATCAAATGCAGAGATATTGGCGAAACAATCCAACTTATGCAAGAACATTGAGATTGACTATCAGCAAATACATGCCAATGTCTTTCGGATTTTCACGCAAATTTACGATTGCTTTGTTGAATATCGATTTCAAGTGCGCCGCTTGCTCTCATTACGTCTCGTTGACTATTATGCGCCTGGATCCGATACTGCATCCTCCGGTATCGCATTCAAGCGCGTTTCGTATCCCTTTTCTTTCTTGCTTGTTGTTCTTGTGCTCGGATCCAATACTCCAGCTTCGAATATCTCTCTCGAGCGCACGTTGCCTTGACGTGCTTGTCTGACCTGGGGTTTGCACCTGAGAGCGATATTTGGAACTTCAGTTCTATTATTTTATTTAAAATGTCTAATTTTGAATCCAGTGTGCCTTTTCTTTTTAATGATTTTGGTATAACTGATAGGTTGGACTATTTCAAATTCCTTTTTTCTTCTTTTCTTTTTATTCTACCTTCTATAACTGAGGGCCCTAGTGTGGAGGCATTTTCTGGAATATATCTCAAATTTAAGTCCCTGCTCAGTACTCCGTTATTGAGGTCTCAGAATAAAGACATGATTCATCATCATGACCTGGAGGCACTCGACAAGCATATCTACAAAGCTAAGCTTGACAGAATGTTTACCAAATTACATAATGATTTCAAATCTATAGATGAGTGCCCAATTCACAATAAAAAATGTAGATTTGTTGATTTTCAGTCTGCTTTTGTTTTTTTCCTTTTGTTAAATATTTCTGACTATTCGGACTCTGTGCCCTCCACTTCTGAAACAGCTTCTTCTAGTGGTACAAAGTCTGAAAAGTCAAAGATTGTAGATATAGATACTTTTTTTATTGACACAATTATTCATTTAGATGATTGTTCTGATTTTGATCCTGCTCGAAATAGGGCTACTTTTATAGGCCCTAGAACACCCACTACCCTTTCTTCTTCTGATAAATCTTTGATCACTTTGCCTACTTATATTGTAGATAATAAATCCTTTTTGACAATATTGGATATATCGGATCTTTTTTACTTCACTGAAGCTACGACTCTTTGCATTTTGAGCAAAGAGCTTGATAAATTTTTGGATATAATTGATTTTGATGCTGATGATCTTCTCCCTAGTGTTGACGATGTACATAATGATAAGTTTTATTCAGGGAAAGATTGCTTGAAAATGGCTGTGGAGGAAATGCGCAACTCTCCTGCTAAATGCCATTTAATGTTGAAAGTGCCAATTCCAGGAATATTGAGTGGAACTCCCTCCATGTGATTTTTTATGGTGGCAGGATATGATGTTCTATTAAATATCCATGAGAGAATATTATGGTCTTCTTTCAGCACCTATAAGAGAATACAAAAACGTGATTAGCCTCATAATATTAACACGGAGAAGATTTTAGATATGAAATCCATATTCAAATGATTATCCCTATTTATTATGCAAAGGAATTGCTATACCTAAAATGCTGCCAACCACCAAATATCATTTTCTGATTGAACACTGAATTTGAGGCCTTCTGAGTCTTCTGAATTTGAAAGTGCTCCATTCAAGATCGTGAGACTGAATCTTTCCATTTTTTGTCCTTTTATGATTTCAGACTCATCTAACTTGAGAACAACTATCAACTTGTTATTGACATTCTCATTTGTAATACCGTAAAAAATTATGATGAATGTTAATAACTGATTAATGTCGATAAATAAATTGTTGGAATTGTTATATGCTAGACTTTCTCCTTTCAAGCAATACACTTCATTGCTATGAGATGGACTACCAACTATTGTCTGCGTACCATGGCTTAACATGTCTTTTTTTTTTAAAGATGAAATGGTCGTGAGATTGGAAACTCTTTAATATTTACCTGTGCAAATGCCTCCTTTATCATCTTAAACATTGTTGCATATGCTTCCCTACTGATGCTAGAAAAGTCACATGCCCCCTGAAGCAATGTAGTGTCTAATATTTTTTCAACTTCATCCATAATGCTATCAGTAACTGAAGCCTTAATCTTTTTCATTTTGTTATTATTTAACATTGATTTCATAGATTTAGAAGTCAAGATAGGGCCTAGTGAGTTTCCAATTGAAATCTCATCCGCCAAATGGTCTTCAACAACCAATGTTGATCTGCATTGCAAACATAATGTTCATGAAAATGTCAGTAGAAATTAGGACACTCATAGTATTCACGGCAGTATATAATAAGCAAATCAACATAAACTTGAAATGAATAAATAACAAAATCAATGATTATGAATAAATCAAAAAGTTCAAGCAATTTTCAGTACCAAATAAGCTATAACTTACTTGAATGCACGGATCCATCTTTTTCTATGACCTCCTTTGGATGGTAGATCACATATATCCTTGTTTACCAGTCTTTTCCTCTTGTTGCTTTGGACCTTTCTGTTGAGCACATCCATATCTTTAACAAGAGACAAATATGAGATACGCATGGATTGAAATGCAATTTTTATCTCATCATTACTAGTTGTATAATGATGCAAAGAAGATTTCAACCTTTGGATCTCCTCCTTGAGCATCTCATTTTCATCCAAACAAGTTTTCATCTTTGTAGATTTTTCTTCGCATTCCTTTGATATTTTCCTTGATTCCTCTTTCAAATAATGTATTCTTTGCATTGAATGTGCATTCCCATAGAGCATCAAATTCTCACAATAACTCAAAAGGCCATTTTTACCATGACACATATAGATTATTAATTGACTCACCGAATGAAAATGTGGATGCTGCAATGAACATGGATCAATAGGATACAATGTTCTTGATGACCATAAATCTACATGTTTTAACTTTTCCTCCCTGTATCGGACCATATCAGAAGTTGACAATTTGGGTTGCTTTAAATTTCTCGTCCTGAGTGGAGCATATTCTGGTGACAGATCTACATGAAGATGATAGAGCTCTGTCATCAGTACAGTAGTATAGTAACAAACAACACAATGACAATAACAAAGCTGGAGATGGCGCTAACGACTCTGCTGGAGATAGAGATGGCGTAGGCTTTTTTCAGAAATGTCACTCCTAATTCAAATTTTTGAGTGTTCTTAACTATTGGGAGGGAATATTTCAGCATTTTGAAAAATTATATTCTAACTATGGTTAAACACTAGTGAAGTTTGATGTGACTAAACTAAGGTGCATTCATTTACATGGAAAGTAGTGCAGGCAGATGCGTAAAGAATTTAGAAAATGATATTATAATCACTTTATAGTTATTTTTCTCTCTCCTACATGGCATTTCTTATAGGGCCCTCTTTGGGCCCATATTTTCTCTAATGCTCTGTTCTTCCATCTGCCTTTGTTGGTTCCCTCTGCTTGCTGGTCTCGATCCTGCCTTCGGTGTGACTCCCTCTTAGGCTTGAACTGCTTCTTCATCTTCTTGTGATCAAGGTGCTCTTGAGCTTCACTTCTTCTCTAATCTCGACCACTGCCTTTTCGAGTGTCATAGCTGGATCCTTTGCTAGCAATGTTCAGGCTGTCTGGAAGGATCTTGGTGAGGTGAGGTCTTTGCCATCCCATTGCAGGTTTGTCAATTGATCTTCAAAAAGCATAATCTGACTACGTGATTTTGTCTGAAATCTTGTGAGTAAAGTATCCCACATCTCTCTTGCATTCGAGAGTGCAGCCAGGTCAAGTGTGAGACTATCTTCGATGGATGATGACAACACGACTACTACCTTGTCGTTCTTCTCTCTCCATTTGCGTAGCTCTTTGCCTGTAGTTGTAGGCATCTCCTCGGTGCCATCTACCCAGGGAAATAATCCTTCTCCCTTTAGTATAAGAGAGGTCTTAACCTTCCATGCTAGGAAGTAAGACCCTGATGAGTCAAGGATTGTGCAGATCTTTGATTGTATACTGTTTATTGAAGCCATTGTTATGAACTGTGTTCTCACTTGTTACTTTTTCTTTGTCTTGAATGCTTTGCCTCCTGGATTCGATAGCTTTGCGGCTATATCAGATTATAAGAAGTTTTGACTACCGACTTTGAAGCTCTGATACCACTGATGCGAAAAAAATGCACGTGAATCGAAACGAATGAAACACAAATAAATTCGGATGGAGTTCGGATATGATTGCTGGTCACTGTCTGCTGTATCATTTCTACAATCCATATTGGCATTAGCATATCCAAAACTTATCAAATTAATGTTAATATAACAATAAATCGTCAATGTTTCATATTTGATGTATGCTATCACACCTTTGTATGCTCAAATATAATTTTTTAATTGTGATGACATTTTCATGATGACTTTTGGTATATCATTGACTTTTTGATGTGTTTGATGAATGCAATGTATGATATGATAAATGTTTCATCTTAATGAATATTCTTGTTGATATGATGTTGTAATGACATCTTGTATCATGAGCTTCTTGCTAGAGTATGCTATTGCACTTGGGAGGAATATAGGTGTATACTCTAAACCTTTGGTAGAAGCTAGTGAATCCTCTATTCTTTGACATTGGGGTGAAAGAGGTGGGTGACCCTTGAATCCATAAAGAGCGTAAGATTATTCAAAACATGAATAAAAGGGGTAATTGACCTTCAAACCCTTGAGCTTAAAGAATTGATGAATACTAACTTTTTACCAAGTAAATATGAATCACAACATATTATATTTGCAAGATCTTTGGTATGCTTGGTTGTTGTATAACATTGTGCTGATTCACATCATACCAATCTCACAAAAAACATGCACAAAAGTATGAATTTCACAATGGAATCAATTTTCTTCAAAAAGGGAGCTTTAATCCTTAGAAAATATGACAAGAAATAAGCAAAGAACCCAAAAGTAATTTACATTATATTACTTGCATTGAGTAAACATGACACGATTTTTGGTGAAAGGAGAGTGAAAATTTGAAAAGGCAACAAAGAAGTTGTGGATAAGAAAGGAATGGAGGAGAAAAGAAAGCAATTTGGGGAAGGAGAGAAAATAGAAGAAAGAATAGATAGGCCAACTTTAGAGAGAACATATCTATGTCTTTCTTGTAAAGTTATAACCCAAAGCTAATCCATATGCCAACGTTTTAGCTATGATGTTATAACTAGTGGTAAGCATAGTTAGCAATAGTGGCTAATAAGAGAGGGCCTCCTATGGTCTTGGGAATGAGCTCAATCTTCCACAAGGTTCACAATATCCAAAATATCAAACTCCATTGGTTAATGAAGAAGTCTAAATCATGCCAACAAAGCCAAAAAATTTCTTTCAAGAAAAGTTTTAGGGGGCTTTTTTGAATTTCTCAATTGCCCACACACACACAAATTCTCATTCTTTTCAAAGGAAAAGGGTGCGTGAGGCAGTACATGCACCTTTTGGGCATGGAAGGTGGATGTGATTTTGTTTACATAAAATCATTTTTTACTTTTTAATGAACAAAATGTCGATGCCTTTCACACAAAATTTGTGGGAGAAAAAAATTGATGGCAAAATTTTTGTGCATGCACCTTTTGATTGTCGAAAGGTGCACGTAAAAAAAAATCATTTTTTCTTTTTTCATCAAGAAAAAGGACGCCCTTCCAAAAGCGAAATCTATGCACCTTTTCCTTTATTTTTTAAAATTATTTACACATACCTTCTGCATCCTGGAAGGTTCTTGTAAAAAAGAATTATGACAAAAAAAAGATGAAAAGTTCTCACGTCGAGGAAGGTCCACCTCCTTGACCGTTCCGCTGTGGAAAGGAGAGCGTACTCCTCACATAAATGTTTTCTACATGCACCTTCCAACCGGAATGGATTATGGAATGGGCCAGGCATAGGCCATTATACCTGGTAAGGATTTCCAAAATTTTTAGGCGAGGCCGACCTAAAAGTTTTTGGAAAGTCGAATCGGACAGAATGGTCTGTGTCTGGCCCATTCCTTTGCACAATGGATACCTTGACTTTTTTCACATGTACATTATGAAGCATAATAAGCAGTCTGACTCTAATGAACCACTCTAAACATGCCACGTGGCAGCCGTACGAACATTGTACGCACGTGCAGGGCGGAAAGTGCAGCACCTCAGTTTGCAAGAAAGGTATGTACATATTATGGTTTTTAATTTGTTCAAACAATGTGCATAATAGTCACAAGGTATCCATTAGTTGTGTATAAAAGAATTCACAATAAAAAAAGAACAAAATACTCCATGTCAAAAAAAAATTCACTACAGTAACATAATTTTTGAAATCTATACTCCATTGCAATATCTGTCCGTGTAGTTGTCTGTAGAAGGCAAGGTTTGCGGGCTTTGAAGGCATTGCAAGAAATTCCATCCTGCTGAGAGCAATCAAAGATCTTTGAAATTGCCAAAAAGCACACTCCTAAATAACCTACAGCACAAGCATTCCACCTCATTCAATACTATACACACTGGAGTATACTTTACAAGGCTCCTAACAGTTCCCACTTATTGCACTTCATAAGTGCAAACCCATTTCAGAATTGATTTTGCTCTTCAGAATGCTTGAAACAACAGCACGTTGCTTGCAGCACTTTCGATCCTACATCGAAATAACAAATGAAAGGCCAACTTTTGAAATAAACACCGACGTAGATTGCTTCTTGGATGATTTTTGAAAACTTCTCTCTGCACAGACAACTTTACCCAAAAGAGCTGTTATCAGCCAAACAGTCCTCAATCTGACTATCTTCTGTGTGGAGTTTGCTACCTTCAAATATGGTGTTATAAGTGGCCTGGAAGGGCAAGGAATTCACCAGTACAGCACTGCCAAATTCACAGGCCATCACCCAGAAAAAAATAGCTGCTTATCAGATTGATCATGATTGTGTTCCATCCTCTCTCAGCCGAAGGAGAGCTTTGGCAAAGATATCAGGAATGCTCACTCAACCTCTGCACCATAGATCATGCAGTTTAATATGCAAGAAAGGTTCTCACTCCAATAAAGAGGAATTATAGAACTACAGAACATTAATGCCATGTCAAGGATCAGATTACACTCCTGAATATAGTTAATGAGATTTCTCGTTTGCCACAAAAGCGCCTGGTGTTCATGGGACACTTTCAACAAACACAAGAATTGCTTTCATCATGGATGAAAAAGTATTTGCTCTTTCCATGGTAGAAAATCTACTATCTATCTCTCCAGTACAATGTACGGCATCAATTAGGAAAGCCTCGTGCCCTTGTGGAGTAAAAGGGCTCCTGTCCAAGTGGAAGGATGCGGGCTTTTGCAGCGTAAGGTGGGTCTAAACCCAGAGGCCGATTGTGTCCCCAGCTGGTCTTGGCTCCCTGACCAGCGTAGCCTGCACAAGCAGCAACTTCACACGATTAATCAACTGCGGGATGGAGATAATGCACACACAGAAGTAGTTCAAGCACAATATTTGGATGACCTGAAATGACATATATAGGGACTAGGCTTATAACTATGCAAAATCACAATAAATTATGTGCCAGAAGAATGAAGACTTAAAATCACATCTGATGGTGCATACTAGCTCAATCCTAAAATATGACGGCAAATATTTTTTAACTGATTATACAAATATGGCGTATCTTCAAATGGACAGCCTAATTTTTCTTGTGGAAAGATTTATGCTAGAGACCCCGATCCAGAACATATAGATTTATAGTTTGAATTGCATGCTAGATAGACAGTGTTGTCCTTAATGTCCCTACATAAATCCACTAATCAGCAGGAAAAAGAGAATTGCTTGTTGGTGGCAAGAGTAGCACATAAAATCATGTTACTACAAAAATATATACTATCATTTGGTTGGCCAATTTGTTATTTAACATTGCAAGCGTGGGTAGGACTGTAATGCTTCTCAAATGAATTGTAGATCCTCTTAACTTTTCAAGATAATCCATTCAAAGAAACATAATTCCATGTAGATTCTGGTTTGACTTTAGCCAATCCCACCCATAAAACTTAGACCATCAACTTTGCAAATTCTTTTATCAGACACTTACCGTAATACTTGTAGAAGTTGTATCTGCTGGTTGCAGGGTTTATATAATGTGGAGCTTGGTTTTGTATTAACTGCTTTTCTCTATGCTCAAACATGTTGCGCTTATTAGGGTACATCCTCTCCATGTCTTCATGTGGTCCCCTCCTGGTCAGCACAATGATTTCATGTAATATAGAGTACTACTTTAAACTCTTACATGAGTGGCTGCTAGTGTTGGAAATAAAACCTTGAATGTTACAAAAAAAATACTTCAATGAAAAGTAATATTCAGCATTGCAGCGTGGGCCTATGGCTGCAGATAGATTCTACATAAGATTTCTGCTTTGATCCAAATGTGGAAACACTGTGTGTACGTACAGAGGAAAAGTAGCTTACACGAACGGTCTGCTGTATTGATTTAGAAATTTAAAAACAATGAATTAACTAAGGGAATGGATGACTGAATGCAAAACTCTCTATGCATTATGCTCCAAAATTTAGCAGTGCCAAAAATCTCTACATCTAACTTATGTAGGGGAAGCTCCACAGTACAGCCAGGACACTATACTAAGATTATGGAAGACCAAGGTCCTGTCTTGCCAATGCAAACATAGGACAAGGCTTCCACAATGTATTGAAAGTGGAGGTAACATATGCGCAGCATCAACATTGATTGAAGGGTAGTAGAAGGAACCATTCAGACAATGAAACACCAGAATATGAATTCTGACGGACATCCACATATTTTCATATCTTCTCATCAACTTTTTTGTCTCTTGATCTGGCTATCCATCCAAAAATTGGAACATAGGAATCAAAAGTAAATAAGGGCAAAATATCAACCAGAGCTTCAATAGTTTTATGTGAGGAACGCGAATGTATACTCTCATCAAAGATTATGCAATCAGATAATGCTCAAGCACTTTCAAATCATCACATCTAAGAACCTGAAATTAGGTGTAACTTACTTGATAGGTATTCTCCTTTTGCTAAGTAAATGAGACTTTAGTAGGCTTCTTTCTGAATGATCTATTTGTTTGGTGCTTTCCCCCATAGCTGCTGCTTCTCTATCCATTGCTTGATTTCCTGGATATCCTCCCAGCTCTCTTGATTTTATAACAAAATCCTCCTCCTTTCTTCCCATGTCTCTTGACTTTTCTGGAAAATCAGCCTCCTTTCTTCCTACGTCTTTTTTCTTTCCCGAATAACTTTCCTCTTGTCTTTGTTCTTCTTTTCTTCCCATTTGAATATTGTCCTCCTTCCTTCCTAGATCCTTTTTCTTTATGGAATGAATTTCCTCCTTTCTTTCCAAGTCTCTTGCCTTTAAAGAAATATGTTCTTTTCGTCCTAGATCCTTTTTCTTTATAGAATGAATTGCCTCCTTTTTTTCCAACTCTCTTGCCTTCACAGAAATCTTTTCCTCCTTTCTTTCCAATTCCTTCACTTTTCCAGAATGAGCCGACACCAACTCGCACTCTAATTCTAATTCTTTTTCCACACGATCTCTACGGCCGTTTCCTTTCAAATGATCTTCCAAATAACTTCTGGGAGAGATGGACTGACCGCGGGAAGATCGGTAAGCTTGTGGAGATGCAGCTGGTCGTTCTTCTGGATATTGTACAAGATGAATAAATCCATCGAGAAACCACACATACATGCAAAACTTAAATCCTACTTGCATTACTGGAAGTACTTTTATTCAAGTAACAATCTGTAAATCTCCCTAATCAATAACAACAATTTGCAAAGAGTAGACCGATCTTGTTCATTGTCCCTCAAACGCAAGCATTGATGGCTCATTTATTTATGATGTAAGGTAGGTGATAATTGTCTCGAGAACAACTTGTCTATAGTCAAAGACATGCCAGCTTACAAAGTACAATTATATGTATGTTCTGTTAGGGGTTAAATTTCCTTCATAACTGTCAGAATGCAGACCAGCTGTGGGCTCTGGGAAGGTTCGGAGGCGAAGCAACTCAAGCTGTGCTTGGCAGTCCCTCAACTCCTTGGTGAGTGCCTCACACTTTTTCTGACACTCTGCATGTAAACTCTTCCTTTCTTCTGCCTGCATTCACCTAGTTTTGGTGAAAACCTTAATAATTTGCTTGCTTTTCATCGGTGGAGATAAAATCTCTTACTTTCATTGATTGCAGAAAAGAAAAAAATTGAGAAGCTTAATTAAGTATGTTTAGCCAGTAATTAAGACTGATTTATGAACTTCGCGTTGCCAAAGTTACAAGCTGAAATGGCTCAGCTGCTATCCACCCGTACAGATTTTGTCCTGAGTTTTACTGCCAACTTTCTGCTCTCTTGCTGACCTAAACCATTTCTATGGGCTCTAGGTCTCTTACATTTCAGCCAAAGTTTCATGCATCCTCTATCAGAATTCATCAGTTGCGAGAATCGGTACACTCAATCAAGAAATGGTACTTACCTCTTGCTTCGTGGAGCGGTAAAATTTTCCATATTCCATGTTGGTTGTCATCCATCGTGCAGAATCACTGGGGCCTGTCGTAGATACTCTAGGCTCAGTCATGAATGGGGCTTCGCAACTCCCCTTTCCCATTTCTTTCAGAACACGTTGTGTGCCATCAAAACGTCCATTCTTGCACTAACATATCAACTAATCAGCACCTTCCCTGGATCACGCTCTGGTGCAACAATACGTTAACAACTCATCATAAGCCCAGCAATTTTCTGTAATCTAGAGCAAGGCAATCTCCCCGAAATTCGGAAACTCCTCATCAATCCAGAAACATGATTGCTGTGGGCCAAGATAGTGTCATGTCATGTCCAGGAATACTTGCTTCAAAAGAGGGCATCATGACATTCCCAATTAGTTACGCAAAAAATTCGCCCACAAAAACTGCTGACCATAGATAAGATCAGTCAGACATTTGCCATCTTCCAGTGGAATTTGCGAGCAACGCCTCAATCTTGAGCAAGGGACAAGGTGATGGTTGTGTGGCATAGTAGAGCATAATGAAAGCAGAGAGAGAGAGAGAGAGAGAGAGAGAGAGAGCGAGCGAGCGAGCGAGAGAGAGAGCGGGCGAGGGGTGCGTCGGGTGAGAGAGAGGAACTCCGAGGAAGGAAGCAGAGACCGTTAAAGAGCTCCGAAAATTTGAAGGCTGGAGAGGGAGTCATGTGAGTCGCACCAAATAGGCAGCAATCAAAGAAAACACTGGCCATCTCCTACAAGTCTTAGGCCTTGGGTCTATCCTCCTCCTCATATCCACACTTGTTTGAAGGTGCAAACCATTTGGCCCCTTTGGCACTCGCTTGGGATCCGGTTTTGCCAAGTGAGATCGCTAAGGGGAGCTATTGTGAAGTGCCATAGGGTGGATTATGTCAAATTAGCTTTGCCCACTTCAGTAGTCGAGTTATTGTGATGATTAGCGTTATTGTGATGATTAGCTAGAAGCTGAGCTGTCTCTTTCATGTTGGTTCGGCCATCTCCTACAAATCTTAGGCCTTGGGTCTATCCTCCTCCTTATATCCACACTTGTTTGAAGGTGCAAACCATTTGGCCCTTTGGCACTGAGATCCCTAAGCAAAGCTATTGCGAAGTGCCATAGGGTGGATTATGTCAAATTAGCTTTGCCCACTTCAGTAGTCGAGTTATTGTGATGATTAGCTAGAAGGTGAGCTGTCTCTTTCATGTTGGTTTGAGCATGAAAATTGATTTTTTAAGCATTCTCAATCTTAATAAATTGCACTCTTTGCTTTTTCATGTTGTAAACATTTGATGCTTATTGAATGTAACTTGTACAACAAAGTTTCTTCTAAATAAACGATCATTTTGTTAATTTTATAAACAACATATCTACTTTGCAAATGAGAGTTTCTAAATCATGTGAATGTTGTGAGCAATGCCCACGTGGATATGAAAGGATATTAATATTGAAATTCAAATTATATGTAACTACAAATTTTTAACCAACGAGTGCCCACCACATGGACTCTCTCTCTCTCTCTCTCTCTCTCTCTCTCTCTCTCTCTCTCTCTCTCTCTCAACAAGTCATTGGGCTCCCTTGATGTACAATTAGCTCCTTGTTGTAACATTAACTCGGGTGCACCCAGTGTGCCTCGTAAGACTCGGAGGGGTGCTCCCAGAGTAAGTTAGGAAGTCAAGGATTGAGCCTCCGCGACCTCTGGTGAGCCACTCAAGTAGTCACAAGTCATGAGCTAGCTTTGGAGCTCGACTCATGGCCTAGTCAGCTCTTGGGACCCATGTCCAGGAGCTAAGCTGATTCTGCCAGTCGGGACAGCTCTCGGGACCCATATTCGGTTAGATTAACTCTGATTTCTAACTGAAGGTGATCAAATTCAATAACATTTTTCAATTATCCAAGCCAAAAGGAACCTTCAAGCATACCTCAACAAATGGTGTTATCATTATGAGCTCAAGTTGCCAAGAACACAAGTGAAAACTCTTCTAGAACACACATTCCTCCTCTATATCACAGAATGACAATGAATTCCATCACCATCTTCACATACTCACAAGAACTCTCTCTCTCTCTCTCTCTCTCTCTCTCTCTCTCTCTCTCTCTCTCTCTCTCTCTCTCTCTCGGGGCGTAAATGCACGGGCCACACGTATTGCGGTTTGGCCCCAGTGCCCCCCGTTGCCTGGCGGGCTCGCGGTGCCCCTCAAAAATTGGGGCGTGCCCATTTTTTGCAGGCGGCGCCCAGGTCGGGGGCCCCGGGCACCCCGGTAGTGGCGCCGATCAGCGCAACAGGAAGCGCAGGTGGCGCCAGACATCGCAGCACCCAAGCACAGACACACATGTAAGACAATGGGGGAGTTTCTGTATATATCCCCTCCTGGTAATCTGCTAATAACGCTTATGGGATAAAAATTGGCTGCCTGGACACGTGGTGTCGAGACAGCCAATTCAAAAAAAGGAAAAAGAAAATAAAAGGTGTGGCTAAGAGCCCACCGCGACCAAAACTCAATACATGCGGCCCATGCTCGCAAGATGCGAGGGTCCCCCTCCGCCCACCAAAGACATTTCGGTTATTTCCACAATGGCGGGCCTCTCCTTCGCCCCCAGCACGATGCAGTGCCTTATGCCGGTTCCACATATTTTCAGCACCCTGACGGGTGCTGGCACGCGTCAGGGTGCTGGCCCACTGGGTGCCGGCACTGCCGATGCCCGTAAAAATATTGAATGTGGGCACCGACCAGCCTGCAGTGGCGCCGAGCAGGTGGGCACCAGCCAGTCTGGGTGGCGTTGGGCAGCACAAATTGGCGCCGGGTAGCCTGCAATGGCCTTATGCCGGTTCCACATATTTTCAGCACCTTGACGGGTGCTGGCAGCACCTTGACGGGTGCTGGCATGCGTCAAGGTGCTGGCCCATTGGGTGTCGGCACTGCCGGTGCCCGTAAAAAAATTGAATGTGGGCATCGGCCAGCTTGTAGTGGCTGTAGTGGCGCCAGGCAGGTGGGCACCGGCCAGCCTGGGTGGCACCGGGCAGTGTAGATGGGCGTCGGTCAAGCAATGGTGTCGGGCACAGGCACAGGCACAGGCACAGGCACACACACACACACACATGCAAGGTAATGGAGAGGTTTGGTTATATATTAACTTTGAGTAATCTCAGAGAAAACCTTATGGGATAAATACTGATTGCCCAACACGTGGCAGCTAGGCAACCAGTTTTTCCAAAAAAAAATTGGAGCATGTGACTCATCAAGGTGCTGAAAATAAGCAAAGCCGCCTTATGACAATGTTGGGCAACAAGGTGGCGTCGGGCTCAAGCCCAATGTTGGGTTTATCTATATATGCCCTCCCAGTTCCCTTGCAAATTGCTTATGGGATTAAAACTGGCTGCCTGAACACGTGGCATCCGGGCAACCAGATTTAAAAAAAAAAAAAAGATGTGGTCAAGAGGGCACAGGGGCCAAAGGGGAACGTGCTCGCAATATGCAGCCCCCCCCCCCCCCCCCCTTTTTCCGTGACACCCCCAAAATGTATGCAGTACAAAACGGGATTTCAGTATTTCTGCAATAACAATCAGCTTAAACATGAAATCTGTCACGCTAGCTCTTTATTTTCCTTTGTATCAATACTTGCTAGCTCTTACAAAATGGACAAGGCATAAGTAGTAAATGGGAGCATACGAAACAAGCTACTAGTCCACTCTCCATTTGGATGATGAGAGAGTTGTTCAGAACGCAGGTATAAAAACTCTATTACTGAAATCATGCCTTTTGATTTTCACAAAACTTGAAAACAACATAGAAATCATATGAAACCGAAGCCTTTTTTTTCGTTTTCTCGAAATGTTCCACTCATAAGGTAGATCTTTGTCATGTTTCAGGGTATGGACAAAAATACAGATACAATTCCCAGTACCAACAAAAGCAACGCATTCGTTGTTTGTGAGATGTACTAGACAAATAGGCTGAGCTGAAGATAAATCTGAGTTGCTATTACAGACAATGCCACCATGATCACATCTTTGAGAACTCATTCTGGTTGTTGGGTCATGAAGTATCTTGTGAGCAAGAATGGACAGAATTGAGAAACACCATATGAATGTATGTGCTTCGTCATCAGTCGCATCTTTGCCAGGGGTAAAGCATCCGCTCTCAGCAGACAAAGAGCAGGAAGAAGGGCTTGTGGAGAAATGTGCATTTGCTTTTCCATTGCAGCAGTCAGTTAGCTGCTCTGCAGGCGCAATATACATTCTTGGAGGAGAACAAAACTGGAAGCTTGCATTGCAGACATTCTTGCTCGGTTGCTCGGATTTAGACTCTGGAAATAAAGTGAAAGTTTCAATATGCGCCTCCGCTGAGCAGTTCTTGGGTGTGTGTACCACAATCCATTGTCCAGCAGGAGGACTTACGCCTGAACTGCACCACCAGCTTTCTGTGTTCACTGCTTGATCCCACCAGCTTTCTTTGTTCAGTTTTTGATCCCTTAAGCTCTCGGTCGTGCTTTCCTTCAGAATGGTTCCCGACTCTAATTTGCACATATTTTGACTTCTTTTCAACGAGAGCATCAGGACAGAAGCTACTTTTGATGAGCGGCAGCTGCTCCAATTCTGTAACGAAGAAACGTCGAAAGCGCTAGTTGGAGTGGAAGGCATCATATCGGGCTGTGAATCCAAGCTGATGTGTGTGTCTGCCACAAAAGGATGCTGTAGCAGCTGAGAGCTCGTCCATCGCTTACTGGGATCTCTGCAGAAGCACTTCTTTAGGAAGTCCTTCCCTTCCTCGGATAAACAGGCAGGCAATTCTGGCACTTCATCTGTGCATCCAATGTGATAAAGAGCTACAAGGGGGGCTATGTTACTCAGTGCAGTCCAAGGGGCTTTACCTGTGGCCATTTCTACTACTGTGCATCCCAATGACCAGATATCGGAAGGAGTTTCTTGCTCGTCCTGTCTCACAACCTCTGGAGCCATCCAGAGAGGAGTGCCTGTGATAGATTTTGGGCATCCCCCTTTCCTTTCATCAATTGCAAATGTCTTTGCAGCTCCAAAGTCTGCAAGTTTTACTCCGCTAGAACCCACAAGAATGTTCTTACCTTTGATATCACAATGCACCACGCCATTGCAATGAAGATAGTGAATGCCGTGTAATATACCCCTAGTGTAGGTGCGTATCAATTGCTCATCCAGATGCCCACCAAAATTTTTCATAAGATCTGCCAAGCTACCTCCGGGCATGTACTCCAAGAACACATTCAGCATGATTTTTCCATTCTCCACAGACGGGTTACTACCTAGACACCGCACAACATAAGGAGAATCGAGGCTCTTTAATATGCGTGTCTCATTTTCTAGAGCAGCGAACTCAGCTCCACATCTTTCATCGTATTCGATTGACTTCACAGCGAAAAGCTCTCCATTTTCTTTGTTCAATGCCAAGTTAACCTTCCCAAAAGCACCTGCTCCAATGAGGTTTCCCCTCATCCACGACTTGACACTCTTTTCAGCACCCATCTTGAAGAATAAAGAATCAAGAAGATCAGAGCTGGTCAATCAAGCCCGTGTTGGGGATTTCATCAACAATGACAAGGCATTGAGCTGCGCAGTAGTCGAGCTGAACCCCCCACCCCATTGTCACAGAAAAGCGATCAACCGACGCAATGCAATTCTTTCACCGTAGATGCACAGGAACTCAACATGAATTCCTCACTTAAAGAAATGAATAGCACTGAATGCTCTATCCTAATTAGTCCCCGGGGAAGCGCAAATCTAGACATCCGACAGACAACGCGAGCAGCTCAACTTTTGCGCTCTGAAATGCAATTGGTTCAAGAATAAATGTCTGAGCTGAAGATAATCAACAAAAGCCGCGAGATGGCCAGCACTTGAGACAGCGACAGAGAGAGAGGGGGGGAGAGGGTGGAAGTGGCAAAGGCAAGGGGCAGTGATTTAGAAATGGGACGTTTTCTCAGCCCAGTGAGTTGAAGGTCGGAGCTTTTCTGATATTTGAAATAAAAAGAAATTCATTGGCATGAAAAGACCACCTGGATCACTCATACGTAACAGTATAAACAAGCGTCCTGTTTTTCTAATGTTGTTGCACTGTGTTACAATTCAGCAATTCCGTTGCATTGCATGATCGCTGGGAGAAATAATCCAAAGAAACGACGTATCCGCACAAAGCAGAGGCCAAAAGTAGCCCACAACGGAAAGAAACAAAGAAAGAAAGAAGTAGAAAGAGAAATAAAGAGAGATCAGGTATACTAGAAGATTAAACACTAAAAGCAGAATGCAGTTACAGCTAAAACAATGCATACTTGAAAGCTAACAACACAAACGCAAACAGAAAAGCTAGACCAGAGCAACCAGAAAAGTGCTTCTGCTGTAATTGTTGAACCCTTGTCGCTGCCATGCCTTTGAACTGGTGCAATTAGTAGAAGCTATGAGAGCAAATGGTTAGAAGTTAGGATTCAGGACTGAGGAGTAAAGGAGATCGAGTGGAGAAATAAAGTGAGACGATACATGAATGATGAATGGATGGAGTCGAATTCAGTTGCGGGACGTCAGCAGGCAGATTGACGGCCGGGGGTTATCTTCGGTCGGAATTGGGGAAGTTAGTTGGAACTTGGAGCTTGCAAACTACTGTTTTCAAAATGAGTTCAGTTCACATGGCCACTCTTTGCACTGGGGGCGCTTCTTTCTACCTGGTATGTATTGGGCCCATATGAGTCTTGACTTGCACTCATTTAGGAAGTCCTCATAAAATTCTTGAGGAACTTATTGAATACACCACTTATGTTAAATATCCGCTTACCGCGACCCTTCGACCCACCCTCTAAATGGCCTCACCTCCCGCACGATGAAGCACGTCTCTCTTGGAGTTTTCGGACCTGTTGTACTTCTGGCGCCACTAGCGCCAACATTGCTGTTCTGTAAGACTCAAAGGGGTGACACTCTCTAAGGTCCCAGAGCAAGTTAGAACGTCAAGGACTGAGCCTCCGACCTGTGGTGAGCCAGTCAAGTAGGCCTGGCGACTGGATTCCTGGCGCTGGTTGAGCTGCCCAAGTTTTTGTCTGCCGGACTCCCCCTATAGTTCTGCTGTGATTCGGCGCACCCCCTCTGTCATGAAATATAGTGCTTTCTGGTAAAGCACGCTTTTTAGGACTTAGTTTTTATTTTGCTGATTAAGCCTGGCAAGCCTGGCAGAATCTGTCTGGCTCCCGGACATGGGTCCCGGGAGCCATCCCGGCGGCAGAATCAACTTGCTTCCTGACTAGGCCATGACTCGAGCTCCAGAGCTAGCTCATGACTTGTGACTACTTGACTGGCTCACCACAGGTCGGAGGCTCAGTCCTTGACGTTCTAACTTGCTCTGGGACCTTAGAGAGTGTCACCCCTTAGAGTCTTACAGGGCATGCTGGTTACACCCGAGTCAGCATTACAACAACTGGGCATGAGGAGAGGTGGCGAATCCCACCAATACTATAGGAGAGTGTGGGTTGCGACTCAGGACGAGCTCCAACCAAGTCTTAGCCTCCCTTGCTGAAATGTTGTCCTAGCGCCCGCCTTGGCATGGCCAGCACCCCGGAGACTAGGGTCGGTCACACACTTGAAATGTAACCTTCTGAGATTTATTAATAAAGTGGGACTTTCCTCAAAAGACTCTGATTACCTTCTGGGTTTCAGTGTTTGGTAAAAGTGCCAATTGTAAGGTCGCTTCAAACTTTTTGATCTGGCACATAGTTGAGGGTCGTATCCCAGGACGCCAGCGGTATGTCGTTGGAACCATTCTGTCCAAGGCGCCAACGGTATGCTGTCGAGACCATTCGGTCCAAGAACTGGTTGTCTTCATATCTGACGTGACTTGTGGTTCTGAGTGTTCCTTGCATGAACGTGAATGGGTTAAGCTCTTGGGAAACGAGCTATAACCTGTCGGCTGAGTTGGATGGCTTGCTTGGGTGGAAGTTATCTGTTTATGGCTGTCCCGTCTGGCGTGGCGCCAGGTTGGCTTCCAGCGCTCGTGACGAAGCTTTGAGTTGGTTAAGTCTAATGTAAATTTGACGACTTGCTTGGAATGGATGTTACTTATTTGTAACAAAGCTTCGAGTTAGTTAAGTTTGATGTATATTGGGAGGCTTGCTTGGAGGGAAGTCACCCACATTAGGACCCCTGGTCTGGCATGGCGCCAGGTTGGATCTCAATGTTGGTTTCCGAACTTCAAGTTGGTTGAGTCTGATCATTGTTGGCGAGTTGGCTGCTTGTATGTCAAGTGGGTCTGGATGGCAAGAGTTGAAGGCTGGGAAGCTAAGTCGTGGTTCTCCCTTTGCGATGCCTGCACAACAGGACCTGCTTTGAAGTCCCGTCTATGGGGCTTTGCTCTGTGTAAAGCCCTGATTCCTATCGAGGCAAATGCATTAGGATTTTATGGACTACCCTTTATGGTCCACTCCGTGCCTTGTTGCTTTCGCACCTGGATTTCTCTCCTTGTCCCAGCCTGATCTTGATAGTTTTCCTTCTTGGCTCTTTAAGGTAGGCAAAGATTGAGTACTTCGCAATGCACCTCTCACTTAGCTTGAAGTAGTTGTCTTTGAATCAGCCCAAATGTAACCATTGACCTCGTGGAGAGCCAAGGGGTCGCACCAGTTTGATCCGCATATGAACTATCTCTTCGCGTTTGTTTGAAGCACCATGTCCGTCGCGTAAAACTTGACATTCACAATTCCATCACTGGTCAGTTTCCTCACAGTCAAAACAAGAAGTGTACATCTAGCTTGGCTTCAAGTAGTTCTCTTTGAATCAGACACATGCACCCAGAGTTTGCACTAGTCTGATTTCAATACGAACTGTCCCTCAGTGCCCGTTCGAAGTACCAAGTCTCTCGTGCAAGACTCAACTTTCACAGTTCCTTCATTGATCAGCTACTTTACACGTAAAACAAGTCAGCGTACTCATTATGTCTCCTCATCATTGCTGGTCCAGAGAAAGCCTATAACAAGCTTTCCTTTCCTCAACAAAAACTTGTCAACTTATTAGGTCCAAAGTTCGCCTGTGAGTATGGCTAGGTCACCTTGAATTTGCCCCCATTTAAATCAACTTTCATTCAAAATCTGCCCCAAGAGAGAGGTGTGTGTGATAGTGCCCCTCCACTTATAAAAATAGCTGACTGGACTTAGAGTAGAGTTCTCAAACAAAAAGCTTTTCCAACACTTTGCTTCCCATCTGTTAGGATTATGGCTTGATCCAACTTGTTGCCGATCTCTGAAGAGGGCCCTAGTCTTTCCCCTTTGAGGAAAAACCCAACTGACATTGGATATCACCCATGCTCAGTGAGTTTCAGTTCCGAAGGTAGCCATCCCAAATGAAGACCAAATGCTCCATAGAAGATCTCCCCCGAAATTGCCCTTTCCAACTTTGACTTCTTGCTTGCGTTTGGTGGGTGTTTTCGCAAATGAAACTAACCCAAGAAACAGGCTAGCCATCCATCCTTTGCAAACATCGAGTCATTTTGTTGCCGTTCACGTGCGAGTACTTGAACTGCGAATCTGTCCCACAGATTCTGTAGTCCTCCTTGTTTGATAGTATCAGCCTTCAAAAGAAAGGTTCCTTCTCGAGCCATCAGCTCCTTGTATCACAAGCAATCATGCAAACCAGACAAAGCACGAGTACTAAGACTCACCACGAATACATACAAGTTAGATGGTATAAAACTTGATAGCATTTTCACAACAATATAAAAAAAAATCTATGTTTGAATCTAGCAATACTGTAAAACATATAAATATATAATAAAAGGGTAGAATGTTGATTGCAACTAAGTGGCGTTTTTGTATTTGTAAGACTTTTACCAATTGTGGACTCACTTGTTTTTTTTACGTAACTTGCCATTATATCCGTGCATGTGACTCCAAACACACGAATGATAAATCCTTTGGCTCAGGGAGCCTTGATACCTGTGCGGAACTGATCAAACCTGGAGCTCAGGGAGCTCAACACAAAGTGCATCAAGGACAAATCAGGAGCTCAAAGGAGTTCCAAAGTCAAAAAGTCAGAAGCGACAGGGGCGAACATTTCACAGAAAGGCCTCTATCACCAGTTAATAAGGTTCTTGGATTTTATGTAAGCGACATAAAATCTACGCTTTTCCCAGACAAAGTGATATTTTCAAGTTATGTAATTTTTCAGTACAAAGAGTTGTGGTGTGCCAGCTTCAATGTTAATAAAAAGTGGCCGGTAAATTGAGTACTGTGCCAAGTAGATCAAATGTATAGTTAATTTTGATTGGGAGGCACCTTTACTTTAATCTGACATCTGATGAAAACATCAGATTTTATAAAGGTGGAGTGGATGTTGTAAAGTTACCTTTACAAGCCTTACTTCTGGCGCCACCTGCGCCAGAAGCGCCCCTGTTGCTCCCGGCGCCAACGTCGCTCTCGGCGCAACTGTGACCAGAATCTAGTCGGCACCAAGTTCCTATGGCTGAAAATCTTTGATTGGTTCTAGCAAAGTCCAGAGAGCTCAGATCGATATGCAATCACCTCACATGATCTAGGCATGATTAAAGAAAGCCCGAGGATCAATAAATTATAGAGAGAGAAAATCCTTAGAGAAAAAACGTGCTTTACCAACCTGGGCAGAGCACTTGGTATGAGAGGAGGTGGCGAATCCCACCAATACTATACGGGAGTGGGGGTTGCGACTCAGGGCGAGCTCCAGCCAAGTCTCAGCCTCCCTTGCTGGAATGTTGTCCTGGTGCCCACCTTGGCATGCCAGCACCTGTTGTAAAGCTGACTCGGGTGCACCCAGCGTGCCCTGTAAGACTCAAAGGGGTGACACTCTCTAAGGTCCCAGAGCAAGTTAGAACGTCAAGGACTGAGCCTCCGACCTGTGGTGAGCCAATCAAGTAGTCACAAAGTCATGAGCTAGCTTGTTGTAAAGCTGACTTGGGTGCACCCAGCGTGCCCTGTAAGACTCAAAGGGGTGACACTCTCTAAGGTCCCAGAGCAAGTTAGAACGTCAAGGACTGAGCCTCCGACCTGTGGTGAGCTAGTCAAGTAGTCACAAAGTCATGAGCTAGCTCTGGAGCTCGAGTCATGGCCTAGTCAGGAAAGCAAGTTGATTCGGCCACCGGGACGGCTCCCGGGACCCATGTCCGGGAGCTAGATTGATTCTGCCAGGCTTGCCAGGCTTAATCAGCAAAATAAAAACTAAGTCCTAAAAAGCGTGCTTTACCAGAAAGCACTATGTTTCAAACCAGAGGGGGTGCGCCGAATCACAGCAGAACTATAGGGGGAGTCCGGCAGACAGAAACTTGGGCAGCTCAACCAGCGCCAGGAATCCAGTCGCTAGGTCTCAGCTCCCTCTACCAGCACGAGCCAGGCACAATGCCCAGCACGTGTTGGTGGCCCCGAGACCGGTCAGTCTATGTATGAATGTAACCTCTTCCAAATCTACTAAAGTTGATCCTTGGGGATGATTACCATTTCGGTTTCGCCTCTGGGACTGGTCCAAGTGGAAGGACCCTTACTACAACCTTTTTGCGTCCCTGGTGCCTAAGGGTCCCTGTCATCGACATGGGGCTTGCCGCTATGCCAATTGGTCAGTTTGGTGACCACTATGCCTTGGGTTTCATGTCTGGCTTGTCTTTGCCTTTGGTTACCTTTTGGGGACGGATTCTGAGTTGGCTTTTGGGTTGGTTGCGATTCTAGTTTTCTTAAGTCTGAATGGTTAAGCTTGTTACTTGTCTGAGTTGGCTTTTACGTAAGTCCATGATGGATGAATGTTAGACTTAAGCGCGTGTTGGGGAAACCGCTCAAGTCCCAGCGCCCTTTGAGGCGCCGACGCAACATGTGGTATCAGAGCCGACTAGTCGGTCAGCTACACAAGTCTCACAGGGATGGCCACGTTTTGGGATTTGTCAGAACAACCGTTGCGCAAGGTGCTTCCCACAGTGTAAGCACAGGTGCATCCACGGTCGGGGTGGTCGGCAGAACGGGGGACTTGATGTGTCAAAGTGCTGCCCTCGAGGTGTAAGCACGGTCAGTTCTCGCGGTTCGGACCTGGCGCTATCTGCACGTAGGACGGATGAGGCAAAGTGCTGCCTAGCTAGGTGAAAGCACGGTCTGTACCTTGTGGGGTGCGGGGCGACATATTTGAATTGTACGGGTTAACCATTGATACAGAGATGCTGCTTGAATTCGGGTGTAAAGCACGGGTGGTTAGCTGCCGGTGCGGGATAGCTGCTGATCGTTTAGCTATAAGGGCTATCGACCAAAAAGTGGTGGGGCGTGACTGAGGCAATGTGCTGCTTAATGGTGAAAGCACGGATGGTTGGATGGATGTTTTCCCATGGGCTAATTCTGTGATAGATTTGTGTGGGCGCGGCTAGGCAAAGGTCCTACGTCCGGTCTCAGGGGGGTTTGTGGCTTGAGAGGGATCCTCTGTGTTTGCTTTGGTTGGTATGTTCCGTTTGTTGTATGCTTGCTTGGACACAAATGACCTGGTTCCTACTTGGCTCTCAGGTGATGTGGGCGTGCTAAGTTTGAGGAAGGGATATTTTCATTGAAGCTGATTTAATAAAGAATTAAAGAGACCTGTGGGGCCCGGCCGACAGAAGGGAGAGTTTCAAATATAAAAAGGATTGAGGCGATAATCTGTTGGAAGTACACCTCTGACTATAATGGAGGACCATCTTGAAGAGTTACGAGCATTGACGGACGGAGAAGAGCTGGCTCGAGAATACAGCTCTCGCATGCATCGAGATGGCACCAGGTCCAAGTCGAGAAAGAAAGAGCGTATGCACTCCACAGTGGCGCCTCTCCAAGAAGAGATGGGTGGCCCTTCTGAACCTACACCAAAAGATGAACCCTTGCCAGAGGCGCAACAGGACCTCTTTGAAGTGAAGATGCGGCAATACTTATTAAGCGCAATGACGGCTATGCTTAGCGAGGTGAAGAAGGATAGAGAAACAGAAAAGAAAGAATGGCAAACATCCTTGCGAACCATGAATCTTACTCAATTTAACCTTGCTAGAGAAATGAGAGACAGGATAATACAGCTCAAAGCCAGGTTTGAAGAGTTTGAAGCAACTAGGGGGAATGCAGTGGCGCCTCCTCCACAGATACCAAGAGAACCACGAGCGCGAAACACGGAGGGCCCAAGGAAGACTACCAAAGTGAAAGCACCACCTACTTTCAAAGGAGAGCGTGACATTCGAGTTGTGGAAGATTGGTTGTTGCACATGGACCATTACTTCTGTCTGATGAACACTCCTGAGGAAGCAAGAACTGACTTGGCATTAGCATATTTTGAGGGCTACACTACAAATTGGTACCGAATGGCAGGAATGCATTTTCAAACATGGGACGCATTCAAAGCCGCGTTACGAGAGGAGTTCATACATGAGATTGAGGACAGAATTATGGGGCTCAAACAGAAAGGGTCATTGCGAGAGTACCTCAATAAATTCAGACAGAGTGTATGTGTTATTGAAGATATGTCCGAGGCGGACAAAACTCATTACCTATTGTCTGGAATGCAGTCTTGGACCCAGCGTGCGATAGACAACTACATGCCCCATGATTTCAATTCAACTATTCGAGCGGCTGAAATGGTTTGTGATTATGAGAGCACATTGGCACCAGCTGCTCCCGCAACCTCAACAAAAGTATTTAGTGGATCCAGACAGAGTCCGAGCTTCTTTTCAAGGGGGGACTCTGCTCCAAATGGCAACCAAGCCTCGAGTAGCGTGAACAAATTCCCAACAAAAATAGGGGTTGGCAACCAAGGCAACAATGGAGGGAACATGTTCCAGAGAAGAAACAATGTTGGACCTTCAGCTAGTCACAACAACAGCTCACCAACAGTGGGCAATTCCATGCATTGCTTCAACTGTCATCAGCAAGGTCACTCTTGGAGGTCATGCCCCAAACCATTGAATAAGCAAATCATGGCTGCCATTGAAGGATTTGATAGGATGGAGAGAGAGGCATTTGATCAAGAAGATGGTGAACAAGATGACAAAGAGGACCCAGAAACGGATTTGACGGAGTCTGACCTGAATGCCTTGCAACAGATAGGGGCACTTGCGGCATATCGTGAACATCTTATGGCGACCCCTGCGAGAGGATCCAAGTTATTGTACCTGAAAGGCTGTGTTCAAGGCAGGATCATTCACTTCATGGTAGACCTGGGGGCGTCACTTAACTACTTGTCAGAAAAACTGACAGGGGAATTGGACATCCAATGTGAAGAAAATGTGACTCCTATTTGTGTGGAGACCGCGAAAGGTACAATGACCACTTGTAGATTGACGACCAACTTACCTATCTCTCTGGGAGCCTGGAAGAATCGACTAACGTTCACAATCTTGAAGATGGATGCCTTCGACGCTATTTTGGGATCAAGCTGGTTTAACGAACATGTGGTGGCCTTCTTGGCAAAAGGGGTTAACCTTGTGTTATTATATAATGGCAGGAGACCTTGTGTCGTCAGAGCTGTGCCAGGGGACCAACTAGAAAAGAACGACGCAAATGAACCTGAGCCAACCATTCCTCCCAATCTCATTCACCTCTTTAACGAAGGATAGCCAACAGTGACAGACCAGCTGACACGGGAACAAATGGAGCCAACATTGCCTATAGTCTCTACATCAAAGGTGAATTCAAGTGCCGATGCAGAGCTCAAGGAGCTCACCTTGTGTGACCAAGCGAAAGCTCACTTCTTTAACAAAGGACATCCAACAGTGACAAACCAGCTGACGCGAGGTCAAATGGAGCCAACATTGCCTGCAGTTTCTACATCAAAGATGAATCTAAGTGCCGATGCAGAGCTGAAGGAGCTCAACCTGGACGACCAAACGAAATATCTAGAGTCCTAGGGGACTCATCCAGATGTGCGACGAAAACGACATATCTGAGGCTTAAGGGAGCCGTAAGTACCTTTTTCTTTCATGTTAATAAAGTAAGCCGTATTCCTCATCGAGGAGTGAGCTTCAGTCTAATGTCTAAGTGCAGCAGCTTCACACAGGTTTTACGTAAGCGAACTAGATCCACACTTTTCCTATGCTGGGTGTAAAACACAATATCATTAATCCTCTCTACAGTTGGTTTCCTTTGGCCGGTGAATCAAGCCCGTGCCCTTGTATATGTGACTAAAGTCTGGCCGGTGAATTAAGCCCGTGCCATGAGTCTTAGGTTCTAATTTGGCCCTGATGTGGACATCAGCTTTCTCAAACGAGGGGAGGATGTTGTAAAGCTGACTCGGGTGCACCCAGCGTGCCCTGTAAGACTCAAAGGGGTGACACTCTCTAAGGTCCCAGAGCAAGTTAGAACGTCAAGGACTGAGCCTCCGACCTGTGGTGAGCCAGTCAAGTAGTCACAAAGTCATGAGCTAGCTCTGGAGCTCGAGTCATGGCCTAGTCAGGAAAGCAAGTTGATTCGGCCGCCGGGACGGTTCCCGGGACCCATGTCTAGGAGCCAGACTGATTCTGCCAAGCTTGCCAGGCTCAATCAACAAAATAAAAACTAAGTCCTAAAAAGCGTGCTTTACCAGAAAACACTATGTTTCAAACCACAGGGGGTGCGCCAAATCACAACAGAACTATAGTGGGAGTCCGGCAGACAGAAACTTGGGCAGCTCAACTAGCGCCAGGAATCCAGTCACCAGGTCTCAGCTCCCTCTACCAGCACGAGCCAGGCACAATGCCCAGCACGTGTTGGTGGCCCCGAGACCGGTCAGTCTATGTATGAATGTAACCTCTTCCAAATCTAATAAAGTTGATCCTTGGGGATGATTACCATTTCGGTTTCGCCTCCGGGACTGGTCCAAGTGGAAGGACCCTTACTACAACCTTTTTGCATCGCTGGCGCCTAAGGGTCCCTGTCATCGACATGGGGCTTGCAGCTATGACAATTGGTCAGTTTGGCCACCACTATGCCTTGGGTTTCATGTGTGGCTTGTCTTTGCCTTTGGTTACCTTTTGGGGACGGATTTTGAGTTGGCTTTTGGGTTGGTTGGGATTCTAGTTTTCTTAAGTCTGAATGGTTAAGCTTGTTACGTTTCTGAGTTGGCTTTTACGTAAGTGCATGATGGATGAATGTTAGACTTAAGCGCGTGTTGGGGAAACCGCTCAAGTCCCAGCGCCCTTTGAGGCGCCGGCGCAACAGCGTCCCGGAGACTAGGGTCGGTCACACACTTGAAATGTAACCTTCTCAGATTTATCAATAAAGTGGGATTTTTCTCAAACTGACTCTAATTACTTTCTAGGTTTCAATGTTCTGTAAAAGTGCCAGTTGTAAGGCCACTTCAAACTTTTTGTTCTGGCACATAGCTGAGGGTCGTATCCCGGGATGTTAACGGTATGCTATCGGGACCATTCGGTCCGTGGTGCCAACGGTATGATGTCAGGACCATTTGGTCTAGGAACTGGTTGTCTCCATATCTGTCACGACTCGTGGTTCTGAGTGTTCCTTGCATGAACGTGAATGGGTTAAGCTCTTGGGGAATGAGCTCTAACCTGTCGGCTGAGTTGGATGGCTTGCTTGGGTGGAAGTTACCTGTTTATGGCTGTCCAGTCTGGCGTTGGCTTCCAGCGCTTGTGATGAAGCTTTCAGTTGGTTAAGTCTGATGTAAATCAGACCACTTGCTTGGAATGGATGTTACTCGTTTGTAACGAAGCTTCGAGTTGGTAAAGTTTGATGTATGTCGGACGGCTTGCTTGGAGGGAAGTCATCCACATCGGGACCCCCGATCTGGCATGGCGCCAGGTTGGATCTCAATGTGGGTTTCCGAACTTCAAGTTGGTTAAGTCTGATCGTTGTTGGCGAGTTGGCTGCTTATATGTCAAGTGGGTTTGGACGGCAAGTGGTGAAGGCTGGGAAGCTAAGTCGTGGTTCCCGGCTCCCTTTGGGATACCTGCACTACAAATAGTGATGGTGTTTCAATGGTTCTTCATCGCAAGTGCAAGCATGCAAAAAAGGTAAGGAAAGAGCTAACTTCATCAATGGAGATGGTGAAGGTTCTTCCTTGGAAAAGGTTGTTGTTAATGATTTCTTTGATCATATGGAAAATGATATTGCTAGGTGCATTCATGAAGGAGATGGTTCTTCTACATTCTTTTGTGATGAGTCCAAGAAAATCATTTTTCCAACAAGTGGAGTCACATGTCTTCATAAAGAGAGTAGATTAAATGGTTCTATCAAGAGACTTGGTGAGGGAGATAGTCACAAGTCAAGAAGAAGAGAAGTATGTGAAGAGTTCAAAGTAGAATGTACTTTGAATGATGTCATTGTGAATGATAGTGAGGAAGAATCATTATCATATGAGTCACTATTTAGAACATTGAGTAGAAGTCCTTGTTTGAAAAAGAGAGTACTTCAATCATCCTTATGTTGAAGGTACTAATCATTTTTTTCATGGCTTCTAATGTCTTTGAGGTTTCTACTTCTTATGATGCAATCATTAAGAGGGAGTCTTATGAAGGAAAGAGCAATGGAAAATTGGTTTTGGGAAGATCCAAGACATGGATCTCACATCTCTTCATCAACTCAAATGATTCTATGATTATGAATTGATCACTCATGATTGAGATGGCAAAAGTTTGGCTGGAGAGGACTACATGGAGAAAATCGAGAGGCAATAAGTTCTTCAAGGCAAGGGAGATCTCATTGGTGAGCTCAAGAGGGCTGGATTTAGGTTTGATACGCATCTTCACCTACTCTATTTCATGTTGGATGGAAAGTTTGGAATCTATCTTTTGATTTATGATGGTGCCACCAATGGCAATGTTTTCACTAACTTTGTGGAAATTCGAGATCAAGCATTGATGAGATCTTGTTGGATCTATATCATATGTTTGAAAGGGAGTATTTCCAGAGGTTCAGGTCTGAAGATATTCATATCTTTGATATCTTTGATATTTTTGATGTTCAAGAGAAAGGTAAGCAAGTGGAAGTGACTCACTTTGCTTTACTCACATGTTTTGGAGAATCTTCCTGTGTAGATGATGCTATGCAAGTGGATATTGGTCCTCATGGTTTTCATGCTGGAAAATGAAGTAATGGATCTGGAAAACAAAGTTTGCTCAATGACTTTGATGGTCAAGAGGAAGATCAAGAGGTTGATCTCAACAAACTCGACCTCATCCACTTATCTGCTTCTCAAAAATAGTAATACCACTATTTAGGCCCTTATTGACTGCTGAACTAGGAGAGCTAGAAAAAATTGTTCAAGTTGGAACGCACCTTACTCCTGAACACTTTCAAGCGTTAAGGAAGTTATTGGTCAAATATCAAGACTGTTTTGCTTGGACGTACAAGGATCTCAAAGGAATTCCTATTTCAATTATTGAGCATACGATACCCTTGATGCTTGATGTTGTTCCAAAGGTCACAAGATTTCATTGTTGTAATCCAAATGTTATGGATCTTATAAAGAAAGAACTACAAAGACTACTTGAAGCTGACTTTATTTACAAAATTGAACATATGGAATGGGTTTCTCCAATTGTCGTCGTTCTTAAGAAGAATGAGAAGATGAGAATTTGTGTGAATCTCAAGGCTTTGAACAAAGTGACGTGAAATGATATCTTTTGGAAAGCATATCGAACCGACTTGCTGGAGCAAAAGCGTATAGTTTTCTGAATGGATTTAGTGGTTACAACCAAGTTAAGATTGCACCTATAGATCGTCACAAAACAGCTTTTGCAACAAAACGAGAAACTTATGCTTATAAAGTTATGTCATTTGGACTTTGTAATGCACCTAGTTCATTTCAAAGAGTGATGCAATTTGCCTTCAAGGACTACTTGCAGAAATTCCTAGAAAGTGTCAAATTTGGGTCACTCATGGAATTGTCCCAAGACATGTGATATCAAGACATGGCATTGCTACGGATTATTTCAAAATCAAAGTCATAGTCGAGTTACTGCTGCCAAGAACAATTCCAGGAGTCTATGTTTTAATGGGTCATGAAAATTACTATCGAATATTTATTCTATTCTTTGCAGATTTAGCAAGACCTATATACAAATTGACTATTGTACCAATTTGGATAGTAGTGGCATTGGAAGCATTTGAAAAATTGAAAAAAGCTTTAGCTTCTGCACCAATACTACGAGCTCCAATTTGGACAATTGAGATTCATGTTCATACTGATGCATCAAAATATGCCATTGGATCAGTTTTGATACAGCCAAGTGCTCTAAATCTCAAGAGTGAGATTATTTGGGTCAAGAGTGAGTCCAAAAGAAGTGATTAAGTTTGATTTTCATGTGTTTGAAACGAAACCCATCTTTTGTTCAAGAATCTCAAGTGTTGAGAGAACTAGTCAAGTGAAAAGGAAAATCTAGGTGTCAAATCTTTTCATATCCATTTCAACTTTCAAAAGAAAGAGTCATTGGTATTTGTTGAGTCCAATAGGAGTTTGGATCTGATTTCTTTTGTGATTTGATTCAAAGATTGTGTGCTTTTGTCTTGGTGATCAAAGCAAAATTTCCAAGTGACTAGTCATTACTGTGAAGATTGATTCTTAGGTTTGTGAGCTAAATCTTTTGTAGATCCTTCTAGATCATTGAATAGGTTTAGTCTCTTGAGAGCCACAAATTACATTTGTAGAATCATATTACAAGTTTTGTTTCACATGGCATCAATAGGTGGCATCCTATTGAAGGAAAGTAAGGATCCTAAGTGCAACCTTTGTGGCAATGGAGGATATTTTTCCTCAAGATGCTACAAAAAGAAGACTCAAAAGGACATGAAAAAAGATCGGCAAAAGAAGAAGGACAAACATATTGCCTATATATATTGTAAGATGAAGGGCCACCACCAAAACGAGTGTTAGCACAAGCAAGCAAGTGAATCCAAAAGGGATGGGACAAATTTTGCAGAATTATTTAGCCAAGATTATGAAGTTGATGAAGCTTACAAAACAATAGAACCATTTATCAAAAAACAGAGTTGCTACCATCATGATTAACTTAGAAGCTATTGCTCATATCACTTGCAAGAAGAAATTCTTGAGCTTTGCAAAAGTTCAAGAAAAGTCATGTTGGGTGATAATGGCCAACATGAGGTGGAAGAGTGATCCATCTAAGAGATTAGCACTAGATTCGTCACAAAATGCGCACAAAAGTATGCATTTCAAGCACTTATTCAAAAATTATATCTCATTAACTATAATGAATCACATCAAATCTTTTCACATGTGTGTTCTTCATATATACATTTATCAATTAAAATTTTGAGACCTTCATTTTGAGCAACTTATATGTAAGATATGATATGTCAAATATGTGGGAGTACTTAATGAAATTTCAATATTTTCATATATGGGACTACCTTATTGTGAATTTTACATTCAATTTTTTGCATGTATGCTTTTAAAAATCCTATATGATTATAATAGAAACATGCATTTAAAAAAAAAAAATTGAATCTTGAGGTCAATAGAGATAAATATGTGCATCCGAAATTACCCATTTACATGTTGATAAAAATCACCAAAACTGGAAGTATCATATTTGAGTGTATAATACCATGATTATAGCAATATTTTTTTTTTTTCGGTTGTCTACTTTAAAAAGCATTATATGACCATAGAAACATGTCTCTCAATTTTTGTTCAATTTGGAGTTATGTAGAGATAGATATGTGCATCTAAAGTACCCATGTCAATTGCTGAAAAATATATGTGCACCTAAAGTTATCCATGGGAAGTGCTAAAAAGTGTTGAAAATTGGAGCTTTTTGGAGAAATTGCCATCAATTGAGAGAAATTTTTTTTTAAGTCTTCCGATAACACAATGAAGATTCAAGTCTAGTCTCTTTGATGCACTTGAGCTCCAATAATAGTCTTTTGATACATAGCACTTCTTTTGTTGTTGTAAGGGCCTTATACTCGGCCTCACAAGATGATAGTGAGATGGTATCTTGTTTTTTAGAAAGCCAAGATATGAGATTTCTTCCAAGAAATATAGTGTAAGCACTTATGCATTATTAGTATCAAAACACCTCTCTTTAGTGGTTCCAACCATATTGACATGTCCTCTTTCACTAATTTAACCTCTTCGTCTTTCTAGCTCTCTCTCTCTCTCTCTCTCTCTCTCTCTCTCTCAATACCTTCTTCCTCAAGAAGAGGCGAGTCGAGACATTTGAGGTCTCGTAGATGCTGGTGAGTGTATCCCATGCTTCCTTGGAAGTAGTGCAGTTGGATACATGAGCAATTTGAGTGTCTTTAGGGTTTAGAGATACAATGGCAAGAGCCTTGCCATCCTTGGCTTCCCAAGCTGGGATCTGCTCGGGTGCTGCCGGTCTAGCTATAGAACCATTGAGGTATCCCCATAACTCTTTTTCAATCAGGATCATCCTCATTTTGAACTTCCACTTGTGGAAGTCATCTCCGTTGAATTTATTGATCAATTTGAGAGAATTGGAGACAACTGCTGATTTGGATTTTAGTTTCACTAAATCGTGATTTGATCAAATCATAACTAGACTATGATTTCCAACTCTTCTCTATATTTTCCTAGCACCTCGATAACATAATCTTTGTGTGCCAACTAATACAAAGCAATTCTCATTGGAATTTGCATGACTCTCAAAGATTGCAATGCTTTTATTGTGGCAAGATGGACAACTTCTTGTACCTATGTTAGAGGAGGTCAAATATGGAGTTGAAGCAAAGTTTGGAAAAGGGCAAGTGAAAGCATGAGAAAGTAGATTTTGTGAGTAAAATTGAACTAGTCTCATTGCTCATGACACCACTATATATTTTGTTGCAAGGATCATCTATGGGTTTTGTGAAGAAAAGAAAATTTCTTTGTCTAGAACCAATTGTTATATAGATGAATAATTTTGAATCCAGTTTCTTATTGGAAGATAAAGTTTTGAAGTTCTACTGCTCAATAAAGTCTCTTTTCTATTCTTAAATGTCACATACTCTAGGGTTCCATTATTTATATATGGATGTGTGTTCAGGAGGGACTATGAAAGATTTGAACTTCATCCATGAGTGTATAATATCTATCCAAGTTATGGTAAAAGCATGCACTGACACTGACAATATGTATCATTATTGATGGTCCTAATTACATTGTAATATATATTGGGCAATTTGGTCTCTTTCTAGTACTTTAGGCTGATCTCAGTTCTGGACAGTAGCCCAGGCAATAGCCCAAATGATGTTTGGGCTCCAATGAATTTGGTGATTGACCTTTCGTCTTGTAATTGTTGGCCTATGGATTTTCATTGTCAATGTCCCTTGGCTTTTTGTAATTGGAGAGTCATTGCTCCCAATGTATGAGAGTTTTCTCTCATTTTTGCAATATTATGTTGTCGTGGTGAATGTGCTAAATTGTTATAATCTATTTGAATCTTTCACACAATTCAATCCAATAGCTGACAAGTTTTAAAAATGAAAGGGATTGTATAGGTGAAGCTTTCAAACAACCTCTCAATCGAGTTTCCACCTAGCGAATCTTCCACCAACAAAGCCAATGATCTTTTTCAAAACCATTATTTAGTCATAATAATTTGCACACTTTTCAGAATTGAAGTCCTTATCAATGGCTATAGTATTTCATAATAAGAGGAGTTTTAAATTAGCCTTGGTGGTGGCCTAAAGGCTCATTTTTTTGTAACTTAGAAAGAGATTTGACTACTTCATAATTACATCAAGCAAGACTACAAACAATTATTTTCTAAAAGAGAATCTCAAATACATTTTTTAAGAGAAGATACGAAGAAAACTAAGCTAAGTTGATAGGAGCAACAACAAGTGGTAAGTGTGTGGGATCTCATTTTTGTAGTGGTCATGAAAGAAAAATGTACACGTGTGAATCAAGTCCACAAGGACCTTGCCAATCTATAGTCCTATAACTGTCTTCGATGGAGCTTTAGCATCCTCATAAACAACATCCTTAATAAAGCTCATCTAAGAATATAAACCATGATAATGGCATTGCATTTCTAAATTAAGTGTGCACAATTGGTTCAAGTTATCAAGCTAGTTATGCATGAGAGTAACTAGATTTTACGCCCTTTCACTTATAAACATCTAATAAGCTTACTTTGATCACTAATCTTTCTTACTTCTTATTTCCTCCTCAAGAAAATAACATTTTCTACATTGTACTTAGAAGTAGCTTGACTATGTAAGTTCAAGATGCAGGCATAATGCAGCCAAATGATGTAAGAGTGAATTTGTTTTCCTTTCAACTATACTATTCACAATTGATTAAGTTCACTCAATGTTTTAATTTTGATATTTTGTCCATTTACTACTATTTGCCTCCAAAGGTGTCGTGCTCAGAATTTCAAGGCCAATTTCTCAAAAATTGGCTTTCGAATTTTTTTTGTATGATGTAGTTGGTTATCCTGTTTCATAACTTCAGCAAATTAGGTGAAAAAGTTTGTTTATAGGTCTAGTAGCCTTACTCTCCACCACATCCATAAAGCCAAATTTTAATATGAGAATAGTCAAAACCTTATTTCTTCTGATAACAACAACTGCACAAATATTTTACCTCAATAATGCGATAATGTGAACGATGTAAAATGTTGTTGAAATCTAGTTGAACAGATTTGCGCACATTTTCAACAATTGATAACAAGGCGCAATCTGCCATGCAAGTAAAATAATGACCCAATTATCTTCGCAAATATTTATAGTTTAGTTTTCTTAAAAAAGACTATGGTAGATTTCCTTGTACCTGCATTATGTAATGCTTGGTTGGTGGAAATGTCATTAAGTTTGTGAATATCTAGAATCAAATGAGCTTCATCATCTCCTTGGTTGTTCACCATCATATTGCCTTGGCTAACCATGGCAGATGAAAGGTCCATTGTGCTTTCTAATGCCACCATAAACCTATCCTCTACTTGGTTCTTTCCATGATTGGCACTTGGGGGTGTTTTGGGTGAATTCATGTTGAAAGAACTCTGTGCAAATTGCAACTACATTAGAATGTCATAGTTCACATAATGCCCAAATTAGGGCATTTCTTTTGTACTTGGTTTTATGAAATTTTGCTCAAGGGATGTTAATATGTTGATAAAATGAAAGCTCTCAATTTTTTTTCCAATTTTTTTTTCATGATCAAAAGCATTCATTACCTCGAAATTGCATGCTGCTCTGTTTTGAAGATAGAGTGACCATTTAGCTCTTTCAACTTGGGCAAAGCCTCAATCAAGAATTTTGACAAGCCCTCTTGTAGTGTACAACAGGGATTTTGTAAAACATCAAGAAATTGGAGTGACTTGGGCAACTCTTTTTCTGTATCAATCAAAACTCACACAAAACTATTTAAGGAAACTAACAACAAATAGCATGATAATCAAATACATAATTCATGTGATTGTGTTCCAAAATTGATAACAAAGCTTAAATTTCTCATTGGAACTAAATTATTCAAAGTTTAAATGGTTACCTGGTTCTATATGTGAAATTAAATTGTCGGTTACATCAAGGAACTGAAGGCTTTGTAAATATTTCAGACCATCCAAGTTCATAATATTATTGCCAGAAACTGTAAGAAATGACACCTGCTTTGCCGCTTCTATGTGTGACCCCATCACATAATAGCATTAATCAGGTGAAACGCATCTCCAAGCACTTATGAGAACTGCAACAAAGATGAACACTATCTAAAGAAACCTGAACCCTTTTGGTGACGATATTACGAGGAGCAGAATCATCACCTGCTGTAAGTAGACGTTTGTCAAGTTTGGAAGGTACAGAAAAAACTCGGGTTCCAGCTCTCTGATACGCTCTCGATCTACCCTTACATGTGAGAGTTTCTTCAACGCGTCCTCTCCGCCCATAAATAAATGTTTTTGCTGCACGTTAGAGCATCGACTAACAGCATTCTAGAGATGATAATTTTACGTCCAGACAATTCCGCTGTGCAAAAGGAAAGCAAATCCAGGAAGAGTAAAAAGGTGGGGGGAGGGGGGGGGACATAGCGAACGCAGGAGCATTGTCGAGGAAGCGAGGAGAAAGACTACGGTGGGCGAGCATTGCAGCCCATAGTAGCAACGATTGGTGCTTCTTTTTCTTCTCCTTTTCCTCCTCCTCCTCCATCATCCTTCATGCATAAACGAAGTTCGTTAGGAGTGTGGGATGGCACCTTTTGCTCCGAGGGTCTTAAAGGCATAGATTCCCAAATATCTAAAGTGGAACTAATGGTCAAGCTTGTTCCAATCAAGCCTGGATAGGGATTGAGGAGGTGAATTGCTACCTAGTTAAGTGTAAAATCACAGTCATCGCTATGAGTGTGAGCGCTCAATCCTAAAAACAATAGTGCTACTAAATCAATGTGCCACTAGTAAAGGTGGAAAGCATGCAAATTTGTAGCATGGAATGGGCCATTCTACCCAGTATGGCCCTCTTGGCAAAGCTTGGCATGGCGAGCCATGAGGCTCTTGGCACCAAGCAAAGGTCTTGATGGAGAGGCTGGATCTTATCTCATTTGATTGATCTCCCTTGATTCCTTGATTTTGTTGTTGTGTAGTCTGTATTTATCAAATTTGTCAACGATAAGGAGTTTCATGTGGTTGATTACAAAGGTTTCTAATCATGATCCCCGGTTAGAACTTGCTTTGAATGTCAATCTAATTGCCTTTGTTGTCATTAGATTTGATGACGTGGATAATGTAATCGATGATCAAGAATCTAATCTGATTTTTTAATAGTCGCTTTGCACTCAATTGCCTCAACATTGCAGTTGATGCATTCTAGTGATTAGTTGTGAAAATTTCTAGCATTAGTTGCTATTATGAGCTGTGAATTGTCATGGATCCTTTTTTAAAAAATTCTCTTTCTTTTTCTTTCTCAATTTTATCATTTTGGGGTTTACTCTCTCAATGTACAACAAAAATTCAAAAAAAGAAAAGTGACAAAGGTTGTGTTTAAGAAATGGGATATACAATCACTTACTAGTTCAATGGGAATTCTGTACTTTATAATTAAACACTTGTATAGATGCAACCCATTTCATAAAGTGGATTGTGTTGGAATATTAATGCCACTCCAAATTTTGATTTGATCATCAACTCCTCTAGGATGACCAACAATCTTCATATCTTGCTTTAATTCCCAAATTAGGACAAGTATCAGCACATTCTAGTTACTTGCGCAGATAGAGATAATTTATATCTTGAATAGTATGCATAATTAAATTGTATCTTGAATAGTCAATTTTTGTCACAACCAACAATCTACAAGAATAATTAGGATTTTGCTATAATAGGAAAAAAACAAAATCTTGAGAAAGCCATGATCTACACAAGTCAAGATCTGCACATTTGAAGTTTGGACAGATACCAAACCTTCTTTATCGAACTTACGAGTTTATGGATGTACTGCTTTTGCGCAGATACCTCGTGATCTCAGAAAGAAGCTCGACTTCCAGAGTATCAAATGTGTTCTCATCAGCTACACTGCTTCAGATCAACGACGGATCAGAAGATGATGATGTTGTAGTTTAGCAACTACAGTATGATGGAAATGTTCAATTTCTTGTATTACCTAGAAGATCATCAAGGACTAGCAGACCACCTGAAAGGTATATTGATGTGTCTGTAGTCTATCTTGTTCAGGAACTGACGTCTTTCCAAGAGGCACTCAGTCAGCCTGATTCCAATCTCTGGAAAGAAGCTATGGATAAAGAGTATTCATCTCTTATCAAGAGCCAGACATAGACAATTGTGATATTACCTACCAACAGAAACGTAGTTGATTGCAAATGGATTTTCAAAGTCAAGTACAACGCAGATGGAAGCATCAACAGAAGAAAGGGATGACTTGTCGCCAGAGGATTTTCTCAGGTATACAACATCGATTACACTAAAACTTTCAGTCTAGTAGTCAAGCATTCTTCTATTAGAGTTTTGCTATGATTTGCTGCTGCAGCAGATTTGGACATTCATCAATGACTGTACAGACAACATATCTCAATGGAGTTATCGAAGAAGACATTTACATGGTTATATTATTGAGGGTAAACAAAATCATGTGTGTAAACTCCATAAGGCACTTTATGGCTTGAAGCAATCTGCTCGGGCATGGTTTCAAAGGATCACTATTTGATCACGGCTATACACCTAGCTCTTTAGACTCAAACATTTACTTCAAAGCAGTGCAGCAGTCTTTTATCATTATCACTTTATACGTGGATGATACATTGTTTTTTAGGAACAATACCAATTCGATAAAAGAGGCCAAGACAATGCTGCTATCTTCCAAATTTGACATGACCGATTTGGGTGAAGCTCATTTCTGCCTTGGTATACAAATCCACATAGACAGAAAATAGAAGTTGTTTTACATTACACAACAGGGGTACATCTACAACATGTTAGTCAGATATAGTCTGATGAATTGCAAGTTAGCTCTCTCACTAATGGAACTAGGACTCAAATTGTCAAAGGACCAATGTCCCCAAACAATTCATGAGAAGCAGCAGTATGGACTTTTGCATTGGTTATGGAGCAGTCGACAACGACAAACTCAATTTACTCAATGGTCATACAGATGCAAGTTAGGCAAGAGTTGTAAACACTCGTAAATCCACTTCAAGATTTACATTCTTCCTCAACAATGGTCCAGTTTCCTAGAACAGTCGCAAGCAATCTTCGATAGCTCTATCTTCCACCTAAGCAGAGTATATTGCAGTCTCTCAAGCTACAAAGGAAGCAATTTGGTTGAGGAATTTACTCTCAGATATCGGTCTAAATCAATATGCCCCTACGACATTATTTTGTAATAATCAAAGTGCCATTGCTTTGTCAGCCAACCCTAGATTTCATTCCAGGAGTAAGCACATTGAACTGAAGTATCATTTCGTCAGAAGCAAAGTTCTCAACGAAGAGGTTAGATTGCAATACTGTAGAACACAAGATATGACAACAAATGTTTTTACCAAAGCATTAAGTTTGGAGTCACACAGAAGATTCTGTGTAGGCCTTTAGTAGGACATCTATTTCGAATATAGGTTGTTGTTGAAATAGCTTCAGCCCAAAGCACTTCGGAAGTGTCGCATGTGATAACATGCACTTTGTCAATTCAACTAAAGTTCTGTTCTTTCTCTCAGCAAGACCGTTTGATTGAGACGAATGGGAGGTAATATATTGTTGCTCAATGCCATTGTTAAGGCAATACTACTTGAATTCGTTGGAGATTCGTCCACTTCAACCTGGGGAGATGATAAAACTATGTCTGCTTGTTGATCAGGTTGCTTGGCTATATTCTTCACTTGGAGAGTTTGGCAATCCTTGATCTCATGGTTATTGCGCTTGCAATACCTGTAAAACATCTTCTTCTTCGATTGTGGATTTGATGACTGTGCTTGACTTTGAGTCTGTTTTTGACTCGTTGTAGCCTTCTTGGAGCTTTTCTGCTTCTATCGCTTAAAGCCTTTGTTGACATATAGAGCCTGAGAGGAGGAAGTAGACGAAGTGTCTTGACTTCTTCTATTATCTTCTTGCAGCAACATAGTGATAACTCTGGTAAGAGTTAAAGCTGAGTGTGTCGATATGATCATCACCCAGTTCTCATATGTAGAGAGCAAGCTTGAAAGCGATGTCATAATTGCATCTTATCGTCTTTGACTGATCCGACAACAGCCATCTGTTGCAAGAGATTCTTAAACTAGTTAATGTGACTCTGAAGTGAATCACCAACATACATCTTGAATGTGAAGAATTTCCTTCATAATTGTATAGTAAGTTCAAGATGTCCCAAACTTCTCTTGACGTTTTAGCTTCACCTATGTGTCCAATCTGTGTATTTGATATATTGAGGATAATAAGCGCAAAAGCTTTACTGTCCTTTGATTTCCACTTTGAGTCATCATCTTCAGGTTTTACTTCTATACCTGTAACAACATCCCATAACTCGTTGGCAATTAGCAAAGTCTTCATCTTAAATTTTCACAAATGATAATTGGATCCATTCAGCTTGTCTGTGATGAGACCAACTTTACTTTGAGAATCCATCTGGAACTTAGTCTGTCGATTGTATCGATGACGCTAAGATGTAGTAACGCCAACAATAGGAAATCAATTCTCTGGTTGAAAGGAACTGAAGAGTTTGATATCAATTTGATATCGCGAAAGATATTGAGTATTAGAGCTTTCGCTCTGATATCGAAATAGTATTAGGTCCTGAAAAAGAATTAACGCTTTGATATCATGTAGGTATACTCTGATACCATGATATAATGCTCTGATACCATGTCGAAAATAGGCTAGATAATATAATGCAAAAACTTCCTATTTTAAGTGCATGACTACGCCTATTAAAAATTGAACAAAGCAGTAGTGATGAAAATCACGTTCAATCTTTAGCAACTAGCTTTGAAATCGCTAGATACTAAGTGATTACGTAGCCAAACATAAAGTATTGAATTCTCAGACAATTTCTATCAATTACAAAAGCAATACAGAGATGCATCCATTTTGACATATACTGAACGCAATAGAAGATAGTATTGATTCAGAAAAACAAAATTAGATGCTAACGAGCGCAAGACAATAGCAAATAGAAACCACACACTCTAAGTTGTCTCTGAGTAATTGAGAATAAGTCTGATAATAAGCAACTATGCTGATAAGCAATAGCGCAATAACAATCTCTAAAACAAATCTAAGAAGTGAGCTAGAATGCTCAGGAGTGTTCAAGCTTGCAGGCTTGAGAGAGAGAGAGCTAACTATTCAAAATGCTTCTTCTGATTGATTCTGATAATTATCAAACTACGTGAATATGAACAACTATTTATACTAAAAAATTAGGTCGTCAATTGCGATCGCCAGTTGGCTGGTGTCCGCTAGCATCTATCCGGTTCCTTGTCATTGATTGCTGATAAGCGGTGAAATTGGCCGTAAACATTTTGTCTGCATAAATGAACCAAAACAGCCACAGGTGACACTGTTGCAAAAAAGTGAAAAACCCGAAGGTGCTCTTAAATCTCATTTAGGGTTGCCCCACACTTTTCCATAGTCATTTTCTTAATATTTGAGGCACTTTGGAAAAAGCAAAAAATGTGACGCTACATAATTACACAAGATTCCTGACAGACGACTATGTTGCTAAAATGCGAAAAATGTGACATTGTAATTTTACTCGTAATTCTTGACATGCGAAAAGTGGGACATGTTGTCAAACTCAGTGTATTTCTACAGACGGTGTAAAAACACTTGTAATTTTGTAGACTGTATAAAAACACGGAAAAATCCGTAAAACTAGATAAACAATGGATAAAGATTAAAACTAATAAGTCGATTAGTAAGAAGGAGAATAATCCAACAAATGTATCTTTCGAATTCGACATGACCGATCTGGACAAAGCTCATTCTTGCCTTGGTATTCAAATCCAAAGAGATAGAAATCGAAATTTGATCTACATTACTTAGCAGAGGTACATCTACAATATGTTAGTCAGATATAATCTGGTTATAGCTCTCTCACCAATGGAACCAGGCCTCAAATTGTCAAAGGATAAGAGTCCTCAAACAATTCAAGAGAAGGAGTAGATGCGTGAGTATCCTTATCATTCTAGTATAGGATCTCTTATGGATGCCATAATCTATACCAGACTAGACATAGCCTTTGCAGTCAGCTCCCTAAGTCAATTTTTGACTAACCCTGGTATAACACATTGGAAAGCTCTTGTCAGAGTTATGAGATATCTTCAAGCTACTATGGATTTTCGCATTTGTTATGGAGCAGTCGACAATGACAAACTCAATATTCTCAGTGGTTACACATATGCAAGTTGGGCAGGAGATGTAGACACTCGTAAATCCACTTGCATTCTTCCTCAACAATGGTGTTTTTCCATGGAACAGTCGCAAGCAATCATCAATAGCTCTATCTTCCACTGAATCATTGTATATCGCAGCCTCTCAAGCTACAAAGGAAGCAATTTGGTTGAGGAACTTACTCTCATATATCGATTTGAATCAATATGCTCTAATGATTTTGTTTTGTGATAATCAAAGTGCCATTGCCTTGTTGGCCAACCTAGGTTTCATTCCAAGAGTGAGCACATTCAGATTAAAGGGAAGTGTTAGATTATTCTCCTACAAATCCCCTAATCGACTTTTAATCTTCATCCAATTGATTATCCATACCCGCAGTTTCTTTCATGTTTTGACACAGTCTACAAAACTACTCGAAAATGGTTCACAGGTGGTTATTGTCGCTTCGGCCACTTTGGCCACTTCAAACACTTTGGAGACTTCAGTTTTTCGCATTTTTCGGCTATCGCATTTTTCGGGAAAATGTGAACTGTGCAAAAAATAGTTCATTTCTGCAGAGTGACAGTTAACGTTCCATTTGAAATTAAAAGCCACCGACTTGCATTAATTTATCAACAAGTGAGGGAAGTCCTAACTAAACGAGTGCCAACACATCACAGCCAACTAGATGGCGCAATTTACGGCCTAATTTCTTAGTATAAATAGCTGATCATACTTCTACATCATAATCATTGTTATCATAATGGGTTGAAACATAGTTAGCATCTCTCTCAAGCTTTCAAGCTTGAACACTCTTGAGCATTCTAGCTCAGTTCTTTAGAGTTGATTTAGAATTTGCTATTGCGCTTATTGCTTCTAGCGGAAGTGCTTAATTCAATGTGATTTCTATCACTACTTTCTATTCAAAATTGATAGGCGTAGTCATGCACAAGAAAGAAGGTTCATTCCATTGCACTCGATGAGGTCGTCTACCTACTTCAACTTTGTCAAATTGCTTTCTCTTATCTCATCACCTCTTTCCAACAACAAACTTCTATCATTATCATAAACTTAAGCTTTAATCATGACTCTCTCTCTAAAGCTTAAGTTTGCTTATAATGTCACACAAAGAAAGGCAATTTCTAAATATTTCAAACATGTCCTTACTAAAGGGTTTTGTAAGAACATCAACTATATGCTCAACAATGCTAGAATGCACTACCCTAACATCATTGTTGAGCACACACTCACATATAAAGTGATAATCTCTATGTATTTATTTCTAGCATAATAAACATGATTCTTGACAAGCTGTAATATTACCAAATCATGATCCTAAAATTGATGCCCTTACTTTGTACATAGCCTTTGATCACGAATCTGACCTTGTGCTTTGCTATGCTCCCATCTGCGTGGTACTTTGTCCTGTATACCCATTTCCAATCAATGGGTTTCTTACCAGTTGGTGGCTCTACCAAGTCCCATGTATCATGCTAGCTTCATACCTGTCAGATTGCATATCTCTAGTTGACCTTCATAGCTCTCCCTAAATGGGTGATTCAAGAAAGTAGTCCATGTCGTGGCTCTCCATCAATCTCTCAAACCATTTAGGGAGTTTTCTGTCAGGTGATCTACTTCTAGGTGAGAATGTATCCCAAGGCACATATTTCTCCTTGTACTTGTCAATTGCAACTACAATCCTCTTGGATCCAAATGATCATTCCCCATTGTACACCAAATATAGAGCTCTTAGTAGTGATAAATAAAGAGTTCTATGGTTGAGACACTTATTGGAAGATTTTCAACAACCGCAAATGAGTACAAAGATAATGTATTGTGATAACCAAAGTTCCATCCATCTTACCAAAAATCCAATATTTCGTGCACGAACTAAGCACATAGAAATGCATCATCATTTTGTTTATAGATAAATTCAAGATAAATATATAGATATTGTGTTTTGTAAGTCTGAAAATCAAATAACAAATGTATTTACCAAAATTCCAAGCAAATCTAAATCTAATTTTTTTTGGACACTATTAAGCTTAGTAGAATGTAAATTGATCATTAAGGAGGAGTGTTAGAATCACAATGATCAATATATTCTACTTAAATGTACTATATATGTTAGACTTAGAACCATATGCTTTAGAAAATAACAACTCGCTTAAAGACATCTATAGATTAGTTTTCGAGCACGACTGGATTTAAATTTTAGGGAAAAAAAGTAAGATATGTTTGCATGTTTCAAACACTCAAGAGCATTAATTGAGAGTTATGCCAATGTGAGGATCAAAGTGTTTAGATCATATATTGGGAGAGAATATGAATCAACTGAGTTTGAGGTGTTTGCAAGGAAAATGACATCAAAAGACACTCTACACAGTCTTACACTCCACTACATGATGGAGTAGTTGAGCGTAAAAAGTGTACAATTTTGGAATTCTTGGGAGCCATCTTGAAACATATTGCTCTCACAAACTTATATTGGATTGAAGCTTGTGGTTAAGGCATTCAAGGATTCACATTAAGGGGGAGTATTGGATTATTCCCCTTCTTACTAATCAACTAATCGATTTTAATCTTCATCCATTGTTTATCCAGTTTTGTAGATTTTCTCGTGTTTTTATACAGTCTGCAAAATTACAAGTGTTTTTACACAGTCTGCAGAAATTCACGGAGTCTGACAACAGTGTCGCATTTTTCGCCTGTCAAGAATTACGAGTAAAATTACAATGTCGCATTTTTTGCATTTTAGCGACATTGTCGCCTATCAAGAATCTCGTGTAAATATGTAGTAAGACAGTATTCCTTGAATATGGTGGAGATGTATTCTCCCCCATTGTCAGACCTCAGCACTTTAATTCTTTTGCCAATCAATTCTGCACTCTCTTTGAATTGTCAAAAGTATTTGAAAGCCTCTGACTTCTGCTTAATGAAATAAACAACTATTCTTCTAGAAAATTCGTCAATAAAAGTAATGAAAACTTTGCATCTATCAATGATAGAGTTTGCAGAGGTCCACATATATCTCAATGAACAACATTTAATAGACCTTTTGATGCATTCCTATGACTCGATCTAAAAGGAATCCTAGTCTACTTTCCAAGGATGCAACTATGACAAACCGAAAGATCGACTTTATCGCTTGGATAGTTGAGATCAAGTGCTAGGGATTGTATGGACATGTTCGATACAGATGCATAATTCAAGTGTCCTAAGCGATGATGCCATAGTAATGCTTTATTGACAAGAATAGAGGTCTTCAAGGCTTGACTAGTATCAAAATAGTAATTCAAGTGTCCTAAGCGATGATGCCATAATAATGCTTTATTGACAAGAATAGAGGTTTTCAAGGCTTGACTAGTATCAGAATAACAATGTGCCAATCTATATAAGTTTCCATGTCTCTTGCTGAGTGCAAGGACATTACTTGTTGTCCTATTGATAATTTGGCATTGATCATACTCAAACTCCATCCTATGACCTAAATCTATATACTTACTGATAACAAATTTGTAGAGAGTTTAGGAACATACAAGACTTTTGACAATAGTTTGAATCGATCATGTTGGAACCTTAATCTTACAGTACATAGGATAGATAATAGGATTGATAATATCAGCAAAAACTTCCTATTTCAAGTGCGTGACTATGCCTATCAAAATTTGAACAAAGCAGTAGTGATGGAAATCACGTTCAATCTTTAGCAACTAACTTTGAAATTGCTAGATACTAAGTGATTACATAGCCAAACATGAAATATTGAATTCTCAGACAATTTCTATCAATTAGAAAAGCAATACAGAGATGCATGCATTCTGACATATATTGAACACAATAAGAAGATAGTATTGATTCAGAAAAACAAAATCAGATGCTAATGAGCGCAAAACAATAGCGGATAGAAATCGCGCACTCTAAGCTGTCTCTGAGTAACTGAGAATAAGGTTGATAATAAGCAGCTTTGCTGATAAGCAGTAGCGCAATAGCAACACTAAAATAAATCTCTAAAAGACCAATCTAGAATGATCAAAAGAGTTCAACCTTGAAAGCTTGATAGAGAGCTAACAACAATACTTTCTGATTGTGAATGATCTGCTTGATAAGAGCGTAGGAAGCATCGTGTAATAACACTCATCCCCTTCACAATTCACAATAACATTTCAGATCTTGATCATTTCGATCATTTGATGATAAAATGTATGAATATGAACAACTATATATACTAAGCAATTAGGTCATCAATTGTGATTGCCAGTCGCTAGTGTCCATTGGTATTCATCCATTTCCTTGTCATTGATTGCTGATAAGCGGTGGAGATTGGCCGTAAACAGTCTGTTTGCATAAATGAACTAGAATTGTCACTTTGCAGAAATGAACCAAAACAGCCACAGGCGACACTGTCGCAAAAATACGACAGTGTCAGGTTTTTTTGTGAAAAACGTGACAATGCCCTTAAATCTGATTTAGGGTTGCCCCACACTTTGCTAGAGTCATTTCCTTAACATTTGAGGCACTTAGAAAAAGCAAAAAATGCGACTATGCATATTTGCTCGCAAATCCTAATAGGCAAAAAATGCGAAAAAGGCGACACTGCATTTTTCCTAAAGATTTTTGACAGGCGACAATTTCGCAAAAATGCGAAAAAGCCGAAGTGAGAGAAAAATACAACATTGTTGTCAAACTCCATGTATTTCTGCAGACTGTGTAAAAACACGGAGAAAATCCGCAGAAGTGGATAAACAATGGATGAAGATTAAAACCGATTAGTCGATTAGTAAGAAGGAGAATAATCCAACACTCCCCCTTGATCTAGAGCCTTGAATGCCTTGACCTTCAAACTTAGTTCTATACAAAATCTTCTATGTGTATCCAAACTTAATGATTTGGTAAAAATATCTGCTGTCATATCTTGTGTTCTACAGTACTGCAATCGGACCTCTTCGTTGAGAACTTTGCTTATGACAAAATGATACTTCAGTTCAATGTGCTTACTCCTAGAATGAAATCTAGAGTTGGTTGATAAAGCGATTTGATTATCACAAAATAATGTCGTCGGAGCATATTGATTCAGATCGATATCTAAGACTAAGTTTCTCAACCAAATTGCTTCCTTTGTAGCTTGAGAGGCTACAATATATTCTGATTTAGTAGAAGATAGAGCTATCGAAGATTGCTTGCGACTGTTCCAAAAAATTGGACCATTGTTGAGGAAGAATGTAAATCTGAAAGTGGATTTACGAGTGTCTACATCTCCTACCCAACTTGCATCTATATAACCACCGAGTAAATTGAGTTTGTCGTTGTCGACTGCTCCATAACAAATGCGAAAGTCCATACTCGAAGATATCTCATGACTCTGATAAGAGCCTTCCAATGTGCTATACTAGGATTAATCATATACTGATTGAGAGAGCTGACTGCAAAAGCTATGTGTGGTCTGGTACAGATCATGGTGTATATAAGAGATTCTATAATAGAATGGTAAGGATACTCACGCATATGCTGCTTCTCATGAATTGTTTGGGGACACTGGTCCTTTGACAATTTGAGATCTGGTTCCATTGGTGGGAGAGCTAACTTGCAATTAATCAGATGGGTAATAGAGGAAGTTGATTATTTCCATCATTTTGTAGTTGCTGAACTACAACATCAGTATCTTCTGATTCACCGTTGATTTGTTGTTTGTCAAAAGTAGAAGATCTTGGACCTTCAATGGAAATAGTCGACTGAGGAACTGGAAAGTTTAATGTGTTAGGAGAATCTGACAGGTCGGCTACATGGGGACTGCCTTTTCCTTTGAGGTCTTGAAACTGATCTTCGATGAAGATGACATCCCGGCTAGTGAATATCTTCGACTCGATGGGATCGAACAGCTTATAGGCTTGATCTGAAGTAGTGTAGCTGATTTGATACTCTAGAAGTCAAGCTTCTTCTTGAGATCACGAGGTATCTGCGCAAAAGCAGTACATCCAAAAACTTGTAAGTTTGATAAAGAAGGTTTGGTGCTTGTCCAAACTTTAAATGGTATTTTGTCTGAGAGATCTTTAGTAGGACATTTGTTCTGTTGAAACAGCTTCAGTCCAGAATGACTTAGGAAGTGTTGCATGTGATAACATGCACTTTGCCAATTCGACTAAGGTTCTGTTCTTTCTCTCAATAAGACCATTTGACTGAGGTGAATAGGAGGTACTGTAATGTTCCTCAATGTCGTTGTTAAGGCAATCATCCTTGAATTCGGTGGAGATGTATTCTCCCTCATTATTTGACCTCAGTGCTTTGATTCGTTTGCTAGTTTGATTCTCAGCATGCTCGTTGAATTCTGAATTTGATGAAAGCCTCTGATTTTTGTTTAATGAAATAAACAACTGTTCTTCTAGAGAATTCGTCAATAAAGATAATGAAATATTTTGTATCTAGCAATGAAGGAGAGATCGACCTTATCAAAAGGATAGTCGAGATCAAAAACCATGGATTGTCTGGACATGTTCAAAATAGATGCATAATTCAAGTGTCCTTAGCGATGATGCCATACTAATGCTTTATTGACTAGAACAGAGGTCTTCAAGGCTTGACTAGACTCAGAATAACAATGTGCCAATCTATATAAGTAACCCTGTCTCTTGTCGAGTGCAAGGATCTTATTACTCCTATCAATAATTTTGCATTGATCAGATTCAAATTCTATGTTATGACCTAAATATGTAATTCTACTTATTGATAACAAATTTGTAGAGAGTTTAGGAAGATATAAGACCTTTGATAGTAGTTTGAATTGATCATGTTGGAATCGCAATCTTACAATGCCTTCACCTTCAATAGTGTGAGTACTATTGTCACCAAGATGAACAAATTTCTTCGTGTTGTAAGGTGTGTAGGAGCTGAAAATCTCACGTTGATTGGTCATATGTTGAGTTGCTCCAGAATCAAGAAACCATGAATCATCCAAAAATGCGCTTTGATCTTTGATCATGAATGCGCCTTCATCCACTTCGACCTGGAGAGATGATGAAACTATGTTTGCTTGTTGATCAGGTTGTTTGGCTGTGTTCTTCGCTTGGAGAATTCAGCAATCCTTGATCTCATGGTTATTGCACTTGCAATACCCGTAAAACATCTTCTTCTTCGACTGTGGATTTGATGATTGTTCTTGACCTTGAGTCGACTTCTGATTCATTGCAGCCTTCTTGGAGCTTTTCGGCTTTTGTCAATTTGATATCGTAAAAGATATCAAGTATTAGAGCTTTCGTTCTGATATCGAAATAGTATCAGGTCTTGAAGAAGAATCAACGCTTTGATATCATGTAGGTATACTTTGATACCATGATATAATGCTCTGATACCATGTCGCAAATAGGATAGATAATATTGTGAAAGCTATCCAACTTGTCTATAGGGGTTGATGAGGATAATAATCTTGCTTGTGCATTTACAAGTTGTAAATATCATTTTTTAGTATGTACAAACTTGAGCTACATGACATGCACAATGTCTAGATGGTCATATCTCACTTTGTTCCATTGTATATATCAAAGGTATGTGAATTGAGCACATGACCTTGTAGATTAGGGCGAGGTTGAATTAGGTAGATCTAGATTTGATGACATGCATAAAACTAGATGACATGCAAAATCAGTTAGTGTGCATGCATGCAACATGCAATCACTACATGAAACATGCAAGTCAGTATACATGTTTTACACATGTCCAAGTCATATAGGGAAGTTACATGCAAGACATGCAAACAATATTTGACACATGCATGTAGTTTTGTAGGCTCATAGTTGAGAAATTGACATTTGGACAAAGTAGGTAGGAGTTAGGTGCAATTTCAGCATGCAAGCTGTTAGGTGTCAATATGGTAGTAGTTTACACTTGATTAGGTGTAGAAAATGCATTGAATGCAAGGAGTACCACGAATTTTGGCTCTCCTATATATGTACATATCATTCTCATTTATATCTAATAATGAATCAAGCTTTGGTAATGTCATAATGTCAAAATTGGATCTCATGCTATGTTGCTCGTTTTGATATTCTCTCTCTAACTCGAGTAGAAGGCATTCTTCATACATTGTTTTGGTTATGTATTCTCTCTATTTGTGAGGAATTAGTTTTGCTTTGATATGTAGCATTCTAGATTGTGCTCTAGCCTCAGATTTGTTAGTAGATTGTAGGATTGCTCTACAGGTGATCTATGTGCCACCACAAAGCATGGTCAAGATCATTCACACATTTCTTGTGGATCCCCACACGTGTCAAGTTGCTGGATTTTTCACATGGTATCAGAGCCATACCATGCTTTGAATGCTACTAACATCAGATGTATGAAGATTTTTCTGTCAATTCAAGCTAGGAAGCTGTTTAGTAGTGTTTTGCTATCTTTTCTTGAACAATTTTTTGGTGAATGAGGTTAGAACTGATATTTGCAGTCCCAAAACAGAGAATTACGGAATTCTGACTTTTCACACGTGTGAAAACCAAAATACATCATTGTAAAAATTACAGCAAATAAGGATCCTAAAACACTTGAAATGATGAGGGAAACAATAGATTATGATTTCATAAGATTAGCACAAGTTGAACCATCAAAATCCATCAAAAATCTATGCTTGAACCTCACTAAATGGCCCAAATCCTTGAAGAAGGCTTCACACGTGTGAAAGTACGGCCTCCCACAGTCTGAGTACTGTACACCAGACCTACATTCAATCCTATAATCATTAGTAATCACAAGTACTCAAACAATTATGAACATAGAGAGCAATTGCACCATTATGAGAGAAAAAACATGAAATTGCTTGATTGATTTTGGTGAGATATCATCACCTATATATACATGATCCATCACGGTTTTGGGCAGGTATGAGTAGCCCTAAACCTATCCCTAATGCTAATTTTGGTGGATCTTTCATCCCTACCAAGTTAGGGTTGGAATCTTGGAGATCCCTCAACAATGCAAAAATTACCAAAAATAGCTCCTATTTTTTCTCCCTTGTATCTAAGCATAATTTGGACTCATTCCAAAGGTTCTAACACTTAGGTCTACTTGAGAACATCCTTATGAATGGAATCCTATGCTATTTGTCACGTGTGACAAGCCACATCATGACCATCTAACTATTTACAAGTCATATGACCAAAACTAGTCAAGCTAGAATTGTGAATTTTTAACACTCCTCCTCACTATCTAGCTTGGTTCAATCATTGCTTTACTAATCACTCCAAGTGATGATCTGAACTTCATAAAAGGTGTCTTTTGAAGTGGTTTAGTAAGTAGATCAGCTACACATTCATTGCTTGGAACATGCTCCAAAGCAATCTCCTTGGCTTGCACCATTTCTCTCACAAAGTGATGGCATATCTCAATGTGCTTAGATCTTGCATGGAAGATTGGGTTAGATGCAAGGTGTTGGGCTGATATATTGTCATTGTAGATGATTGGTGCCTCCTCTGAATCCATGATCTTTAGTTCCACCAATAATCTCTTGATCCAAAGTACCTCCTTTGTAGTGGTTGTCAAAGCTTTGTACTCGGCCTCGGTTGAAGATAGAGATATAGTTTCTTGCTTTTTTGAAAGCCATGAAACCACACCTTCTCCTATGAAAGTTGAATAGGCACTTGTTGATTTCCTATCCCTCTTGTCCCCTGCAAAATCTGAATCACTAAATGCATGAAGGTTAATCACATCTCCTCTATATAGAATCCCAAAGTCCAATGTACCCGAGATGTATCTTAGAATCCTCTTAGCCTTTTTCCAATGGATATTCAATGGCTTTTGCATGGATTGGCTCAACCTACATACACTAAAGCTAAGATCTGGTCTAGTTATAGTGATCCACATTAAGGAACCTATAAGTTGCCTAAACAAAGTGATGTCCATGAAGGATCTTTCATCATCTTCATTTGGCACTTTTACATCTTGCTCCATTGGTGTGTCAACACTTTTGCATACTTCCATCTTAAACTTCTTCAAAAGGACTTTGAGCATAGTTTACTTGACTTATAAAGATAAAATCAGACCCTCTAAGTACTTCTATGCCTAAGATGAAGTGAAGACACCCTAGATCTACCATCTTGAACTCTAAGGATAGATCTATCTTGATTTTTTCAATACCATCAACACTATTTCCACTAATGATGATGTCATCTACATAAATGAGTAAAAGTACAATACCAACATCATCAAACTTAATGTAAAGAGTGGGATCATATTCACTTTGAACAAAAGAAAGTGAAATAAGATAGCAATGTAGTCTTGAATTCCAAGATCTCGAGGCTTGCTTCAAGCCATAGATGCTTCTTTGGAGATGGCATACTTTGTTCTCCATTCCATGCTTGATGAACCCTTGTGGCTGCTCCATATAGATATCCTCTTCCAAAAAACCATTCAAGAAAGCATTAGAGACATCCATTTGACATAGAATCCATCCAAAATGTGATGCAAGTGCAATGATTAGCCTTATTGTGACCATCTTGGCCACGGGTGCAAACGTTTCCTCATAGTCTATCCCTCTCTCTTGAGCATAACCTTTTGCAACTAATCTTGCTTTATGTTTGTTAACACTCCCATTTGCATTCAACTTAAGCTTGAAGACCCACTTGCATCCTATTACATTCCTTTGAGGTCTCTCAACAAGCAACCAAGTTTCATTCTCAATCAAGGCATCATACTCATCCAGCATAGCTTTATACCATTCTTTGGAGTTCAATGCATCTTCAACATTAGATGGTTCTTCAAAACTAGATAAAGCATAAGAAGTGGATGAGATACCCTCAACTTGTTGTCCTTTGCCTTGATATGTGAGCCTTGATGGCTCCACTTTTGCCCTTGAAGATCTCCTTGGTGTGATAGGTGGGTTTGGTGCTTGCTCCTCCATGAGCTCCTCCTCAAAACCAAGATCTTGCTCCTCGGCCATCTTCTTCTTGATTGTTGGAGCACTTGAGCCTTCTTCAAGCATATGCATATGATGTTCATCAAAGATGACATCCCTTGAAACAACAAATTTGTTCAAGGATGGGAGATAGACTTTGTAGCCCTTGCTTGAGCTTGCATATCCAAGCATGATCCCTCTTGTGGAAGATGGATCCTCCTTGGTTCTTGTTTCCAATGGCACATGTACATAACATATACACCCAAAAACTTTCAAGTAATTAAGACTGGGTTTCTTTCCATACAACATCTCATAAGGAGTTTTGCCTTCAATTGCTTTGCAAGGCACCCTATTCATCAAGTAGTTTGCACATACAAGAGACTCACCCTAAAAGGATTTGGGCAAACAAGCATCTAATCTTAAAGCCTTAGAACATTCACATAATGTTCTATTCCTTCTTTCAGCAACTCCATTTTGTTGAGGAGTGTAAGGACAAGAAGTCTCTTTCTTGATCCCTTCCTCCTCACAAAAGGCCTTGAACTCATTGGAGATGAATTCTCCACCATTGTCACTTCTAAGAATCTTGATGCTATGATTATGATGCTTTTCCACAAACAACTTGAACTTTACAAAAGTATCAAATACTTGAGACTTGAAGGAAAGTAAGAACACCCAACAATATCTTGAGTAGTCATCAATGAAGGTTAAAAACATGGATGAACCTCCATTAGATTTGGTGCTAGCAATGTGCACATCCGAGTGTATGAGTTCAAGAGGATGAGATGACTTTGTGATGGAGTTAGGAAACACCTTCTTATGTGCCTTGGATAAGGCACAAGCTTCACAAACCTTGTCTTCCTTCCCAATAGACCTTGGTAGGCCTAAAGCATACTCCTCCTTGATCATAGCCTCCATGGAACCCGAGTTGACATGTCCAAGTCTTTTGTGCCATAAAGTAAAGGTAGATATCTTGCTCTTCTCGGCCAACATGACAACATTAGTATCCACAAATGCATCCAACTTATAAAGTTTGCCAAGTCTAGTGCCCTTAGCCACTATCTTATCCTCCTTCTTGATGAAACATTCATTTGAAGCAAAGTCAACATTGAAACCATTGTCTACCATTTGGCCAACACTTAGTAGATTCTTTGTTATTGTAGGAATGTACAAAACACCTTCTATGTTGATCTTTTTGGAAGATCCTAAGCAAAGGGGAATGCTACCCACTCCTTCAATCTTACAAGCTTCATCATTTGCTGTATAGATAGACTTTATAGGTCCATCATAAGATAAGAGAGAAGAGAAAAACTCCCTTTTACTAGTCATGTGTGAACTAGCACCCGAGTCAATCCACCAAGGATCTTCTCCTTTGAAGCTTGTTGAAGAAAATATGGACATCATGAGAGAGTCCTCATGTGAACTCTCCTCCTCCTCCTCTTTGCTCATGTTGGCTTGGCTTTGATCTTGCTTCCTCTTGAAGCATTCTGAGGCATAATGCCCCATCTTGCTACAATAGTAGCACTTCACCTTTGATTTGTCCTTCTTGACTTTGGTGGTTGATGGAGATGCCTTTGAGGTTGATGGAGATGCCTTTGAGGGTCCTTCTTGATCCTCAAGCTTTGTAGACTTCTTGAATGTTGATCCTTTGCCTTTGGACTTGCCTTTGCCTTTGGTGAAGAGAGCTTGGTCATCTCCACCTTGGATGGAAAGCCTATCCATCCTCTCTTGCATTTGGCTCCTTCTTGATTCCTCAGCCATGAGTGTGCCTTGGAGTTCTTCAAGTATGGGTAGCTTACCCATAATTGCATATCCCTGAACCAAATTGTCAAATTCAAAGCTTAGTCCATTCAATATGAGTTGAACAAGCTCTTCATCCTTGATAGGTTCACCTATAAAGGCTAGCTCTTTGTTCAATTCCTTTACTCTTAGGACAAAAGTATGTGCACTCTCTCCTTTCTTTTGATAGCTTCTATAGATTTGATTCTTCAAAGCTAACATTCTAGTTTGGTTCTTGGATTCATAGACCTTTTGCAAAGTCTCCCAAGCATCTTGAGCTGAAGTGCAATCTCCTACCTCTCTTAAGAGTTCATTTGCAACATTGATTTTTATGCAATGTAGTGCAACATTGCACCTCTTTGATGTATTTGGCTTTTTCTTGAGGATGAATAGGTTCACCCTCCTTACCATTTACAATTTCCATCAAATCTTGCATGATCATGATAGATTCCATTCTAACTTTCCATATGGAATAGTTAGTTTTGTTGAGCCTTTCATTAGTATCCAAAAGATATGCATTTATAGATGCCATCTAGTCTCCTAATCAAGGACTTGACACAAATGAAGGTTACTTCTATTGATTTGATTGAAGGTCTACCTTATCCCACTTCTTAGGGACCTGAAAAGATCAGTAATAGACTTCCTATAAAGATCTAAGAATGATCTATAACAAAATCAAATCATAGAATACTAGAAACAATGCACTTGCTTGATTGAAGTAGACAATACTAGTAGAATTGCCCCTCTTTCTATAAAGAACATTAAAGCTTCCAAATGATCTGATCAAGAGTGAATTTTCAGCAACCTAATATACTTCCAAAATCACTTGTAAAAGATCTAAATGGAACTTAATGAGGATGCAACACAATCTACTATCCAATCACAAGCAAAAAAATGATCAAAATTGATGAAAAATTGATCTAATTTGGTGCATAAGTCAAGCAATGGTTGGACTGAACCTAAATCACTTTAGGAGGTGCCTACTACACCTTAGAACAGCCTTTAAGAGTCCCCAAAACTCTGATCTTCCCTCTCCTTGAATGCTAGAAAGCCTTCTCTATGAAATCACCTCCAAAACTCGCTTAGAAATCAATGCTTGGAGCAAGCAAAACTTGCTATCTTGGTAATGTGAATTGAATTCAACTTTGCCTCTGGTTTTAGACACCTAAACACCTGCAAATGAAGTCACACAACACCAATCTCCAATGTATTTGACTCACTTTGAGTTCTAGAATCAATACTAGATGCTAAGATCCAATCTACACAAGATTTAGATCAAAAATTGTGATCAAATTGAATGCAAACCAAGGATTTAGCTCATTTCAGCCTTTAGGCTCTGATACCATGTAAAAATTACAGCAAATAAGGATCCTAAAACACTTGAAATGATGAGGGAAACAATAGATTATGATTTCATAAGATTAGCACAAGTTGAACCATCAAAATCCATCAAAAATCTATGCTTGAACCTCACTAAATGGCCCAAATCCTTGAAGAAGGCTTCACACGTGTGAAAGTACGGCCTCCCACAGTCTGAGTACTGTACACCAGACCTACATTCAATCCTATAATCATTAGTAATCACAAGTACTCAAACAATTATGAACATAGAGAGCAATTGCACCATTATGAGAGAAAAAACATGAAATTGCTTGATTGATTTTGGTGAGATATCATCACCTATATATACATGATCCATCACGGTTTTGGGCAGGTATGAGTAGCCCTAAACCTATCCCTAATGCTAATTTTGGTGGATCTTTCATCCCTACCAAGTTAGGGTTGGAATCTTGGAGATCCCTCAACAATGCAAAAATTACCAAAAATAGCTCCTATTTTTTCTCCCTTGTATCTAAGCATAATTTGGACTCATTCCAAAGGTTCTAACACTTAGGTCTACTTGAGAACATCCTTATGAATGGAATCCTATGCTATTTGTTGACAAGCCACTTCATGACCATCTAACTATTTACAAGTCATATGACCAAAACTAGTCAAGCTAGAATTGTGAATTTTTAACATCATTTGACTCTATCTCCTCTAAGTTAGAT
>CM055097.1:54738319-54968366 GCA_029204225.1 Diphasiastrum complanatum
AAAATCAGAGTACTTCAATCCCCTTTATCTCCTTGATGTTAGATCCAAAGATAGTGACATTATTAGTGAGATCTACTTTCCATTGCAATTGGGGTTCAAATCATTCTGATGAGCCTAGCAAGAGTTATAAGATCTTAAAGAATGGTAGGGAGAGTAGCAAAAACCCGAGTGGACACAATTTGATCTGATCCAAAATTGTATGTTTGATTCAAAATCCAATTTTTTTGTGCATACCAATCTACCAAACTCAAGATCTAGACAATGTTTCAAGTTGATTTACATATTATTTCATGCAAAGTGGTTGTATTTAAGTCAATAGTGTTTTCTTTGAGTAGTTCACGTGTGCCAAAGAAAGATAGAACCAAAACTTGTCTATACTCCCAATTTATTTTTGAGAGGTTGATCTAGTTTGCATGACGTTGATAGGATATTTGATCTATCTCAAATTTTGTTGCAAGATTTTACATAGGAATTGGTAGTTCACCCTCTTTGTGAGTCCTATAGTGAAAGAGAAAGAAACATTCCTTTTTTGTTCATTACTAGAATTTTTGACAATATAATGGCTTCTGTGGGAGGATATCTATTAGAGGCTAGTGAAAGATTAAACACCTCCAACTACTCAATTTGGAAGGTTAGAATGGAGTCTATTCTTATACTCCAAGATGTAATGGACATAGTACTAGGACTTGAGGAGGAGCCTCAAGGACAACAAGAAGTACCAAAATTTAAGAAGAGAGCTAAAATGGCTCTTCACTTCATAAAAATGAATATCTCTAATGAGATCTTAAGAGAAATTGGATCTTGCACAACTTCCAAATAAGCTTGGGATGCATTCAAAGCAATCTATGAAGCTAAGAATACTTCTAGAATACTCACTCTTAGAAATTGGATCTTTCAAAGTTTTCAAAGAAGTGAGGATAGTGCTTCTAACGATGTATTGAGAGTTAAAGGTCTTCATAGGGAGCTTGCTTGTGTTGGTGTCACAATCAATCAAGATGTGTCTTAATGGCTTGAAAGAAGACTATGAAAATCTTGTTCAATCCTTTATTATTAAGGAGGAGTTTCCAAACTTGGAGACTTTTCAAGGAATTCATGTTGCTCATTTTGCCTGAATAATCAGATTTTGTGGATTTCTTTGATTTGAATTTTTGGTTTTTTCTTTGTATATAGAGTGTGAGGATCCGATCTTTGAGCCTAAAGAGAATGCATTTCATCTTATCTCCTCTTGTAACAGCATTGAGATAACTCTTGAGAGAGTGAGTTGTTGTTGGGTCGAAATGGCCATGGCCCCAAGTTTCATAGGCATCAAGCAGACTTGATAAAAGAGTCATTACTACATCTGAATCTTCAATGTTCGATCTTATTAATGAAGTCATTTTCTCCATAAGGTTCTTGAATGTGTTGAGATGGTTGGAATTAGTGTCTGCATCAAACATCCTCAAAGTGAAGAATTTCTTTCTCAGATGAAGTTTGGATGTGACATCTCTGATGTCATAAAGATTATCTAGGATGTCCCCAAGCATCCTTAGCAATCTGCACAGATCGGATATGACTATTTTGAGATTCTTTGATGTTCAAAGTGATTAAGACAAATGCCTTGCCATCTTGTTGTCTCCATTTGGTGATGCCATCTGCATCAGCCTCTGGCTTGATTTTAGTACCATCAACAATGTCCCACAGCTCCTTGGCTAATAGAACGACTTTCATCTTGAACTTCCAGAGATGATAGTTCTCTCCATTGAGCTTGTCAATTACAAACTCATGTAAAGTAGTAGCCTTTCTCATACAACATATCAAAGTCTGAACAAAATGGTTAGGAGGAGGAAGGGGCTCCCCATAACCTAAGGCGACGACATCTTGAAACCAACCTGAGGACTGTTCATAAAAAAAACATTTGTTAGCCGATGAATCATAAATAAAAGGTAAAGGTTTGATACTATCCCACATCCAAAGGAGTCTGCCTCCCAACTAGCATGAACTAAGGCTCAGTCCAACTAGCATGGTGTAGGAAGCTAGAATGCCAAAACAGACGGGGTGGAGAGTACCACAATGGGGAGACACAAGAGAAATGGGAAGATCCAAAATGTAGAATTCCTCTACAAGTGTTCACCTACAAATGAGCTCTCCACATTGAGTTATACTTGGAGGCCCTTGTTCTACAAAAAAGCCGTCAAAAACTCAAAATCTGATAATTTAGTTAAGTTACAAGTCGTAGTAATTTAAGTATAGAACTAAGTCACTTACAAAAGGTTCCATGGGACAAACCACCAATGGACCATGTGACTTATGTATATAAGTTAGGTTCCATAGGATAGACCCCTAATGGACCTAAGCTAGAGCCGCTTTAATTATATGACTTGAACTAATTTGAATTACCATATGGCTAGAATATTTGCAGGGAATATCAGCCTACATTATTCCCTCCGTTAAGAACTTGGCGGTCCCATGCCAAGTGCAATGTTAAGACCCTGCTCCTTATGGTGTTGGAGGAGTCAAAAATCGATGCAGTTTGTAGATGTGAAAACATTTTGTAAAGTGCTACTCCGTAGGAGATGAAGCTTTGAAGAAGTATGAGCATCTCCAGAAGATTTGATGTGGATCATAAGGGGGTTGGCGCTTTGATGGGTTATATTTCCAAGTGCCCACATTGATGATTCAATGGATGATGTACAAGAGCTTGGGTTGTTGAATGTGGTATGAAAACAATACAAGGTGTGAATGAATGGTAATGAGATGAAGATGAGGGTAAGTGGTAAGATGTGACTCAGATATGGGGCAGGTGGTGGTGGAGGTGAATGAGTGGATCAAAGGTTTGTTGCTCATAGTTGTCTCTTGAAGACATGATGTTGGCAGAACTTTGATTGTCGCATTGTAGCTTTGTTGAGGTCAATTGTACTGTTGGGGATTTTTCAACATATTGTAAATAGGAAAAATAGAATTAGTTGCAAGGGTCGTGGCATCCTACGTGTATAAGCCCATGGCCCAATGAGCACGCAAGTCAAGTTGTAAATAGAATAAAAAGACTTGGGCCTTATTGTTAATAAAATAAAACTTGAGGCCACAATGTCAAGTTAATAAACTTAGTCTAAAAACTTTCAAAGTTGGGTCCAAATTGAAACTCACATGTATCATGTGTTTTCTAATGTAATTTTTTAAGGCCCTTGGATTAGATTGGACCCAAGGTGAATGGTGTAGTTTAAAGCTTATATTTTTAGAAGTAGCCAATAGGATTTTGGGGCAAAGGGCCTTCCCCATTGATAAAAAGGCACCTCTTGTACCATATTTCCATGCTTAATGAGAAGGAGGAGACTCTACTATTTCGGAGAGCCAAAGCATCCTCATTTGCTAAGCACTCATGCTAATGCTATTATTATGTTTTCCATTTGCTTTCCATTTCCTTGTTATTGTTTTAGTAGTATGGTTTTTCCATTAGCATGCATCTTGAGCATTTGAGCTAACCTCTCTCTCTCTCTCTCTCTCTCTCTCTCTCTCTCTCTCTCTCTCTCTCTCTCTCTCTCTCTCTCTCTTCCCATTTCACCCAAAACCATGTTGAATGCTAGTTTAGTGGAGTAGAGTTAGTTGGGGTAGTGTTAGAGGTGAGTAGAGTTAAGGGAAAAAGTAGAGATCAACTAAAAGTAGCATCTTAGCATAGTTAGGCTCCTATCCAAGTGTTCTAGCCATCTTTGATAGGCGGAAGGGTTACTCACCGACTAAATCTTCAACCCTATAGTGGTGCAGTTGCCAGGGATAGGCTTTCACTAACTACTTTAGTTGTTTTTTTAGTTGTTTTTGTTTTTCTAGGATGTTTTTACGTGGATTTTGGGTAGAGTTTGTAAAAATTACAGCAAATAAGGATCCTAAAACACTTGAAATGATGAGGGAAACAATAGATTATGATTTCATAAGATTAGCACAAGTTGAACCATCAAAATCCATCAAAAATCTATGCTTGAACCTCACTAAATGGCCCAAATCCTTGAAGAAGGCTTCACACGTGTGAAAGTACGGCCTCCCACAGTCTGAGTACTGTACACCAGACCTACATTCAATCCTATAATCATTAGTAATCACAAATACTCAAAAAATTATGAACATAGAGAGCAATTGCACCATTATGAGAGAAAAATCATGAAATTGCTTGATTTATTTTGGTGAGATATCATCACCTATATATACATGATCCATCACGGTTTTGGGCAGGTATGAGTAGCCCTAAACCTATCCCTAATGCTAATTTTGGTGGATCTTTCATCCCTACCAAGTTAGGGTTGGAATCTTGGAGATCCCTCAACAATGCAAAAATTACCAAAAATAGCTCCTATTTTTTCTCCCTTGTATCTAAGCATAATTTGGACTCATTCCAAAGGTACTAACACTTAGGTCTACTTGAGAACATCCTTATGAATGGAATCCTATGCTATTTGGCACGTGTGACAAGCCACATCATGACCATCTAACTATTTTACAAGTCATATGACCAAAACTAGTCAAGCTAGAATTGTGAATTTTTAACACTCCTCCTCACTATCTAGCTTGGTTCAATCATTGCTTTACTAATCACTCCAAGTGATGATCTGAACTTCATAAAAGGTGTCTTTTGAAGTGGTTTAGTAAGTAGATCAGCTACACATTCATTGCTTGGAACATGCTCCAAAGCAATCTCCTTGGCTTGCACCATTTCTCTCACAAAGTGATGGCATATCTCAATGTGCTTAGATCTTGCATGGAAGATTGGGTTAGATGCAAGGTGTTGGGCTGATATATTGTCATTGTAGATGATTGGTGCCTCCTCTGAATCCATGATTTTTAGTTCCACCAATAATCTCTTGATCCAAAGTACCTCCTTTGTAGTGGTTGTCAAAGCTTTGTACTCGGCCTCGGTTGAAGATAGAGATATAGTTTCTTGCTTTTTTGAAAGCCATGAAACCACACCTTCTCCTATGAAAGTTGAATAGGCACTTGTTGATTTCCTATCCCTCTTGTCCCCTGCAAAATCTGAATCACTAAATGCATGAAGGTTAATCACATCTCCTCTATATAGAATCCCAAAATCCAATGTACCCGAGATGTATCTTAGAATCCTCTTAGCCTTTTTCCAATGGATATTCAATGGCTTTTGCATGGATTGGCTCAACCTACATACACTAAAGCTAAGATCTGGTCTAGTTATAGTGATCCACATTAAGGAACCTATAAGTTGCCTAAACAAAGTGATGTCCATGAAGGATCTTTCATCATCTTCATTTGGCACTTTTACATCTTGCTCCATTGGTGTGTCAACACTTTTGCATACTTCCATCTTAAACTTCTTCAAAAGACTTTGAGCATAGTTTACTTGACTTATAAAGATAAAATTAGACCCTCTAAGTACTTCTATGCCTAAGATGAAGTGAAGACACCCTAGATCTACCATCTTGAACTCTAAGGATAGATCTATCTTGATTTTTTCAATACCATCAACACTATTTCCACTAATGATGATGTCATCTACATAAATGAGTAAAAGTACAATACCAACATCATCAAACTTAATGTAAAGAGTGGGATCATATTCACTTTGAACAAAAGAAAGTGAAATAAGATAGCAATGTAGTCTTGAATTCCAAGATCTCGAGGCTTGCTTCAAGCCATAGATGCTTCTTTGGAGATGGCATACTTTGTTCTCCATTCCATGCTTGATGAACCCTTGTGGCTGCTCCATATAGATATCCTCTTCCAAAAAACCATTCAAGAAAGCATTAGAGACATCCATTTGGCATAGAATCCATCCAAAATGTGATGCAAGTGCAATGATTAGCCTTATTGTGACCATCTTGGCCACGGGTGCAAAAGTTTCCTCATAGTCTATCCCTCTCTCTTGAGCATAACCTTTTGCAACTAATCTTGCTTTATGTTTGTTAACACTCCCATTTGCATTCCACTTAAGCTTGAAGACCCACTTGCATCCTATTACATTCCTTTGAGGTCTCTCAACAAGCAACCAAGTTTCATTCTCAATCAAGGCATCATACTCATCCAACATAGCTTTATACCATTCTTTGGAGTTCAATGCATCTTCAACATTAGACGGTTCTTCAAAACTAGATAAAGCATAAGAAGTGGATGAGATACCCTCAACTTGCTGTCCTTTGCCTTGATATGTGAGCCTTGATGGCTCCACTTTTGCCCTTGAAGATATCCTTGGTGTGATAGGTGGGTTTGGTGTTTGCTCCTCCATGAGCTCCTCCTCAAAACCAAGATCTTGCTCCTCGGCTAACATGACAGCATTAGTATCCACAAATGCATCCAGCTTATAAAGTTTGCCAAGTCTAGTGCCCTTAGCCACTATCTTACCCTTCTTCTTGATGAAACATTCATTTGAAGCAAAGTCAACATTGAAACCATTGTCTACCATTTGGCCAACACTTAGTAGATTCTTTGTTATTGTAGGAATGTACAAAACACCTTCTATGTTGATCTTTTTGGAAGATCCTAAGCAAAGGGGAATGCTACCAACTCCTTCAATTTTACAAGATTCATCATTTGCTGTATAGATAGACTTTATAGGTCCATCATAAGATAAGAGAGAAGAGAAAAACTCCCTTTTACTAGTCATGTGTGAACTAGCACCCGAGTCAATCCACCAAGGATCTTCTCCTTTGAAGCTTGTTGAAGAAAATAAGGACATCATGAGAGAGTCCTCATGTGAACTCTCCTCCTCCTCCTCTTTGCTCATGTTGGCTTGGCTTTGATCTTGCTTCCTCTTGAAGCATTCCGAGGCATAATGCCCCATCTTGCTACAATAGTAGCACTTCACCTTTGATTTGTCCTTCTTGACTTTGGTGGTTGATGGAGATGCCTTTGGGGGTCCTTCTTGATCCTCAAGCTTTGTAGACTTCTTGAATGTTGATCCTTTGCCTTTGGACTTGCCTTTGCCTTTGGTGAAGAGAGCTTGGTCATCTCCACCTTGGATGGAAAGCCTATCCATCCTCTCTTGCATTTGGCTCCTTCTTGATTCCTCGGCCATGAGTGTGCCTTGGAGTTCTTCAAGTATGGGTAGCTTACCCATAATTGCATATCCCTGAACCAAATTGTCAAATTCAAAGCTTAGTCCATTCAATATGAGTTGAACAAGCTCTTCATCCTTGATAGGGTCACCTATAAAGGCTAGCTCTTTGTTCAATTCCTTTACTCTTAGGACAAAAGTATGTGCACTCTCTCCTTTCTTTTGATAGCTTCTATAGATTTGATTCTTCAAAGCTAACATTCTAGTTTGGTTCTTGTATTCATAGACCTTTTGCAAAGTCTCCCAAGCATCTTGAGCTGAAGTGCAATCTCCTACCTCTCTTAAGAGTTCATTTGCAACATTCATTTTTATGTAATGTAGTGCAACATTGCACCTCTTGATGTATTTGGCTTTTTCTTGAGGATGAATAGGTTCACCCTCCTTACCATTTACAATTTCCATCAGATCTTGCATGATCATGATAGATTCCATTCTAACTTTCCATATGGAATAGTTAGTTTTGTTGAGCCTTTCATTAGTATCCAAAAGATATGCATTTATAGATGCCATCTAGTCTCCTAATCAAGGACTTGACACAAATGAAGGTTACTTCTATTGATTTGATTGAAGGTCTACCTTATCCCACTTCTTAGGGACCTGAAAAGATCAGTAATAGACTTCCTATAAAGATCTAAGAATGATCTCTAACAAAATCAAATCATAGAATACTAGAAACAATGCACTTGCTTGATTGAAGTAGACAATACTAGTAGAATTGCCCCTCTTTCTATAAAGAACATTAAAGCTTCCAAATGATCTGATCAAGAGTGAATTTCAGCAACCTAATATACTTCCAAAATCACTTGTAAAAGATCTAAATGGAACTTAATGAGGATGCAACACAATCTACTATCCAGTCACAAGCAAAAAATGATCAAAATTAATGAAAAATTGATCTAATTTGGTGCATAAGTCAAGCAATGGTTGGACTGAACCTAAATCACTTTAGGAGGTGTCTACTACACCTTAGAACAGCCTTTAAGAGTCCCCAAAACTCTGATCTTCCCTCTCCTTGAATGCTAGAAAGCCTCCTCTATGAAATCACCTCCAAAACTTGCTTAGAAATCAATGCTTGGAGCAAGCAAAACTTGCTATCTTGGTAATGTGAATTGAATTCAACTTTGCCTCTGGTTTTAGACACCTAAACACCTGCAAATTAAGTCACACAACACCAATCTCCAATGTATTTGACTCACTTTGAGTTCTAGAATCAATACTAGATGCTAAGATCCAATCTACACAAGATTTAGATCAAAAATTGTGATCAAATTGAATGAAAACCAAGGATTTAGCTCATTTCAGCCTTTAGGCTCTGATACCATGTAAAAATTACAGCAAATAAGGATCCTAAAACACTTGAAATGATGAGGGAAACAATAGATTATGATTTCATAAGATTAGCACAAGTTGAACCATCAAAATCCATCAAAAATCTATGCTTGAACCTCACTAAATGGCCCAAATCCTTGAAGAAGGCTTCACACGTGTGAAAGTACGGCCTTCCACAGTCTGAGTACTGTACACCAGACCTACATTCAATCCTATAATCATTAGTAATCACAAATACTCAAAAAATTATGAACATAGAGAGCAATTGCACCATTATGAGAGAAAAATCATGAAATTGCTTGATTTATTTTGGTGAGATATCATCACCTATATATACATGATCCATCACGGTTTTGGGCAGGTATGAGTAGCCCTAAACCTATCCCTAATGCTAATTTTGGTGGATCTTTCATCCCTACCAAGTTAGGGTTGGAATCTTGGAGATCCCTCAACAATGCAAAAATTACCAAAAATAGCTCCTATTTTTTCTCCCTTGTATCTAAGCATAATTTGGACTCATTCCAAAGGTACTAACACTTAGGTCTACTTGAGAACATCCTTATGAATGGAATCCTATGCTATTTGGCACGTGTGACAAGCCACATCATGACCATCTAACTATTTACAAGTCATATGACCAAAACTAGTCAAGCTAGAATTGTGAATTTTTAACAGAGTTAGCTTGTTTTTTGTATTTTCGTGTGCTTGGACTGTTCATAGCTAGCGGAGGAGGTGTGAGAGGGTAGAGGAGGCCCGAAACAGCCTCTAAGGGCTTGACATCTAGCCAAAAACCTTGGAAAACAAAACAAATACACAAATCTGCATTTTGGAGGTGTGAAGTTTATAGCACGTGTGAACTTCACCACACACCCTACAGGATCTTACTGAGGTGTTGTGATTGCACAAGATTGATCAAAGAACAGTATGCTTGAAAAATCTAAGGCAAGAGCACAATGGCATACATCTGATTAAAAAATCTAACTCTTCATTATGAGAAATGAATGTCATAAATAATTCTAAGTGTTCAGTATGGGAAAAAGAGACTGCTCTCAGGTAGAGAGAGAAAATCATACATAGAAAACTCGGGTAGAGAGAGAGAATGAGTCCAAAACACCAAAATCTCAATATTCACAATATGGCAAAACATGCCTTGCTTTCCCTACATGAGAGAGACTCGAATTCCTACAGTGGAGTTGCATGGAAAGTCCACTTAACTGAACTAATTCACCTATCAGAGATCCACATGTGTAACTGCATGCATGTATGGTGCATGTACTACATGTCAACTCATAAAATTGCCTAGACATGTGTAGATCACAGAAACTACTTTGCATGTTGCATGCACTGATTGCATGTGGCTTGCATGCATACAGTAAGACTGTGCATGCTATCAAAACAACTGCATGTCATTACAATTGAACCTATCTAACTCAAATCTGAGCTACACTAGAAGGATATGTGCTCAATTCACACTCCTTATATGTACAACATGAAATCTAGTGGAGATTATCATGGACATGACTCCAAACTTGAGATAGGGAGATAATATTTTAATAATCTTCACAGGAGGGAAAAAGAGACAAAATTCTCATCAAATTTTGTTTTCTCCAAAACCAGTGGGAACCAATACTCGCATGACTGGCAGCATCTCCAGGGTACTATCCTAGACCTGCATAGAAGCCTGCGAGAGTTAGTTTCATGCAGATCTTGAAATATTAGAGAAAAACCATAAAAAAATCAAAAAACCCTTGTAAAAAACCAAAAAAATTCAGATCATTATAAGAACTCTCGCAAAGCTCTCTGAAGTTCCATCTCTATGAGACCAGCGTACAGAGAAGCTTGCGAGAGTTAGTTCCTAGTGTCAGTGCACTTCGAAGGTTCCCAGTGAGAAAAAGATGGGAAAATCTAGCAGAACCCTCGTAGACACAAAAATTTTCAGTTCCAGTGGCCAAGAACCCTCGTAGAGAATTTTGAAGTTCCATCTTAGTGAGACAAGGACACAAAAGAGCATGCGAGAGTTAGTTTGATTGTAGTAAGCAAAAAATTGGATTTGAGTGCCTAAAATTCACTAAACTAGAAGATCCATCAAATCCTCGCAGAAGTAACTCTCGCAGACTAGTCAGTTGGCTTCAGAATGTCTTTTTACATAAATGATGAAGCCTACGAGAGTTAGTAAAAACTATTGGTGAATATTAAAGCAGAATAGTGGTCTTGAACCCTCACAGACAATGAAATTTTTACTTCCTACGAGAGTTAAACTTTGTAGAAGTTTCCAGAGCTAGATCCATACTAGATACAGCTCCTGTATACCCTATGAGAGTTACTTCCCAATAATTTTTGAAAAATCAAGTTTTTTTTACTGCAAAACAGTTAAAAAACCTTCGCACATCCAACCCTCACACGAGTAACCTTCATAGAATAGATCAATAGTCAGATCTGCACCAGATCCAGCTACTGTGAAAATCTTAGGCCAATCGGAACAAGGATCAAAAAGTTATCAAGGAAAACCCACCGTAAGAGGCCTAAAAAATCACACTATCGGCCTATCAAATTGATCTAATTCCCTAAGATCTAGATTGCATTCCACTATACTAGTCGCCGAATGAATTTGAGATCCAGACGATCAATTGCAAGAATGATAGCAAATCAAAAACCAAATCTTCCCAGAGTAGCAGCTGTGTATATCGAGGCAGAACCAGAACCAACACCAATGGATCCTATGGGTCAACCTATACCTGTTGCACCATTGCAAGCAGTCTGGAGGGCACCATGAATGGAAATACCTAAATATGATGGGTCATCAAATCCTCTTACATTCCTCCATATCTATAACCAAGCTTGCAAAATTTACGACGAGCGGACACCGGCAGAGAAATTGATGTTGTTGCCGATGTCTCCGGTAGCAGTAGCAGAAGATTGGTTCTTCGACCTATCGTAAGAAGAGAAAAATACTTGGGAAGCGGTTAAGGCGGCTCTCATCATGCGCTTTAAACCAAGAAAGTTCCTAGAAGATCTATTCCTCCTACTGAGCCAATTGAAGATGGAAAAAAGAGAAGGGGTCAAAGACTATATCGAATGGGTCAAACATCTGAGATCCGAGTGCAACGCAGCCCTAACTCTCGATCATGCGGTTCCTCGCGGGGTTGCCATGTAGTATCAGAAGAGAACTTAAACAACAAGAGTAGTATGCTACATTGTAGGAAGCAATAGAAGATACCATTAGGAAAGAAAATGAGGGTTCAAATGAGGAATCTTATCTGACCACCCACACTCCAACTCCTTCGGTAGCATCATCATCCAACGCATCCAACTTATCCACCGAGCTGCTGATGGAACAAATGACGAAGGTACACAAGCAGCAGATGGAACAACTAATGGCTCAGTTTGATCAGAAACTGAAGGCCTTGCAGGGAGCTGTAGCACCAATTTCAAATACACCAGCATAGAACCAACTGCAGTATCCTCGCCGAGAAAATGTATAGTGCTCAGTTTGCACTCAGAACCATACAGCCAACGAGTGTCCAATTTTAAAGCAAAACCTGAGATTGACACAAAGATTCTGCCATCTGTGCAACACATCATCGCACGAGATGACATTTTGCCCATTTAACCCCCGGATAATACATTAAAAGAGGAGTCCTTACCAAATCTCTTATTCTTTGTGAAAAATAGCCTGATTTGGCAAATCATGTAGAACATTGTAAATATTGTGTATAATTGGGTTCCACACATGTAAGCCAAAATGCCACGTGGAAACCCACTCCTAATGTAGGTTAGGTCAAGTCAAGAGAGTTGGTCATGTCTATTTGTTGGTCATCCCTACTTTATAGGACCTACACCTAAGTTTAAGGTGAAAATTTGACCAACTAGCTACCTACCAAGCATAACTCTAGGATCCAGGCTAGGTTTTCATTTTAGGACAAGAAGAGTGAGTTAAATTCCTTATCACATGCTGGAAATCCACCTAAATTCAAGAAGGAAGTTGAATTTGATATGTATTCCAAGCTCCCATAGTGAGAAGATAGAATATGTTTGGAGCTCATTGGCAATCTCAAGCTAGTTCACTATGTACATTGAGTTTTTGTGATCCAAATGAAACCAAATCAATTTCTACTTCTTTCTCAGCTTGAAGCCTGTAGTACACACATGTGGGCTCAGATTTCAATGTTGATCAATGCTTTTGATTGTTAATGCTTGTTGTTTGTCAAATTGCCAATCTAGATCAACTTTTTGATGACTAGTTTTTTGATAGATTGTTAAGCAAGCATCCAATCACTCTTGTGGATATTTTGTAGATCCATTTATGGTCCTAAAGTATAGTACTTTCACAAGGTATTAGATCCAAGTACAAGAACATAAGCCATTGATCTAATGGAAATCCATTTTTAGCAAGTTTTGGTGCTAAAAACTAGTATTGAGAGGGCAAGCTAGAATCTTGATTTTGGTGAGGAGATTTGATCCCAAACTTGGTAGGGGTCCAAATCCGTACTGTCCACATGTGTAAGCACCTCTGAACCTGCATTTAATGCATGGTATTCATTTGATCCAAAGAAATTCAATTTGTAAGCTTTTGATGTAATTCACTTCATCTTATCTTTGTTCCAGCTCTCTGAGGGAGTGATAGAACTATGATTATAGGTCCATTTGTTGGATTAGAAATCAAAATTGAGTGAAACACTACAAGTGTGAGACCTTTGTGAGTTTCGAGTCAATCGAATCTATTTCTTATTTGTAGAAGTCACTAGTAAGATGGGATCTGCTGGAGAATACCTTCTAGAAGCTAGTGAGGGATTGAATTCTACAAATTATGCTATTTGGAAGGCTAGGATGGAGTCACTTTTGGTGCTCCAAGACCTTTATGAGTTTCTGATTGAGGATGAACATGAACCTCTAGGTGGACAAGAATTAGTGAGATACAAAAAGAGATCTAGGCTAGCACTTCAATGTGTGAAAAGGAATGTGAACAATGATCTTTTGAGGGAAGTATCATCATGTAAAGGTGCTAAAGAGGCTTGGGAGTCTTTAAATTCAATCTATGAATCTAGTAACACTTCGAGGGTTCTCATGCTTAGAAATCAGATTTTGCAAAGCATGAAAAGAAGTGAGCAGAGTGCACAAGATTATGTACTCAGAATCAAGTCTCTGAATAGGGAGTTGGCTTCCATTGGAGAGAAGATTCATGATGGAGAGCTTGTACAGATTGTTCTTAATGGTCTAGGAGATGACTTTGCAAATTTTTTCAAAGTTTTGCCATCGAAGACAATTTGCCAACTATAGAAAAACTTCACAGTGTATTAGTGGCTGAAGAGTGTAGGATGCCCCATGCAAAATCTAGGATGAGTTCCTTGTCTTTGTAGGATGCCAATTTCTCATTCAAGGGCAAACAGAAGACCAATGGAAAGAAGAAGCATCCAAAGGAGGCCAAAGAAGAGGATGATGCATCAAGCTCAAAGGACAAGTCAAAGCAGAAATGTTTCTTTTGTGGAAAGAAGGGGCATTATGCATCTGAATGCTACAAGAGGCTGAGAGCACAAGTGGAGGAGGAAAAACAAGAGAACCTGAAGAAACATTTTGTTTCTAATGCCAAAGCTTTGCTAGCTTTCAATTTTGAGCCTTTGACAATTGGCGACACGACATGACATGACACGACACGAAATCAGTCGTGCCCCCACGAACAACCAAGAAGATCAGCCATGTACCAAGGGGTACAAGTATTTGATCTGATAACATGACATCATCAGAAGTATTCTAGATCATGGCTAATCTGCCACTCTTGTAATTCGCGAATTAGTTGTAGATGCTTAGTCTTTCTAATCTGTAAGTTACAAGAATGCGACACGAAATTGTTCGCGAACTATATACTTTCTGATTGATGCACATTACAGTAAGTCTAACGCTATTCCCAAAGCAAGGCTGGTCCCATCATGGACAAGCTCAATGGATCCAATTTTCACTTGCGAAAATTTAAGATGAAAATAGTGCTAATGGCTAAGGAGATGTATGATGTTGTCATAAGAGTCGAAGTTAGAACTAAACCCAACAATGCTGCAGTCTCCCAATGGAAGCTAAAGGATGGCAAGGCCTTCGCGCTGATCATCCTCAGCTTAGCAAACACACAAATCAGGCATGTGCTGAAGCTCAGACCTCGAAAGAAGTCTGGGATGTTTTGAACACATTGTATGATGTGCGAGACGTGCCTTCTAAGATACATCTCATAAGGAATCACCCATTGTCAATTGTTCGTACTCCTTAATTCAACCATTTATATATTTGATAGCTTGCTCCTATTTGCCTTCTTGACATAATGTCATGACTGTGTTTGTGACTTTGTGTATGTGTTTCAAATTTTTTTTAACGAAGCAACAAAGCAAATTTTATCGCACCCAAATATAAGATTTTATTATGTTGGTATTCTCTTAAAATCCACCCATGATAGAAATCATTGAAGTTTATATGCATTTTATGGTGATTATTTTAGCTACAAGTTACCAAAAGAAACAGAAAAAGAAATGTGTGTGTATGAATATATATTGAGATGTATTGTTGCATATGTCAAAAGTTCCTAGCACATTTACAATGTACTAAAACATTACAATTTCAGTTTAAAAGTTCTCACTCAAGTTTTAATAGATTCGAGACATATGGTGTATCTTATGCCAAATCACAAAACATTTCAATTGAACTTTCAATTATGCAATTTCATAGCTAAAGGTTGTAATGCATGTCGAAAAAGAACAAGATTCTAAAGCTTAAAGCCAAAAATGGTCTTAGTGATGATGATTTGGAAGATTTAATCAGTAGGTATTTGGATCACATGAGGTCTATTGTCTATGACTTTCAAAACAAGATGGAGTCAACATTATTGTTATCGAGGCTATAGGACTATATTGATTATGAATCACATACAATGACTGAGGACTAATAAACTCCTAGAATATAAGTTCAAAGACACCAAATCATACAACTATGAAGTAGAATATTCATTATTATAAATATTCATGAAAATTTGCCATCTTGTGGGGGGTTAAAACATTTCAAAAGTACCTCAAATTTAAAGTTTTAAAATTGCCTTTAAAAACTAGACACAACTAGCTAAAAAAATCACTTTTATCTCCCTAACTTGCCAATTCTAGTCAATGGAAAGACGTTTTCTTTAATCTATCAAAACTACCAAAATATAAGATCTTTGTGTTTGAGTAGTTGTTAGGACCATATATAGGAGAATCGCTCAAAAGAACCATTGTTACTACCATTTTGATCTAGAGACATTCTCTCACTTATTCTTTCATTGCGACCTTGAGCTATGGAAAAATACAATCCTTGCCTTTGAAAGAAATTCCACGGCACATTCAAACCTTAGTACTTTGTTCAACAATGTGAATTTTGACAATGACAACTTACAAAATCATGAAACCTGTCCATGGTTCCTTTGCTCCAAAAAATTTGGCGCAACATAGACATAGAAAAGAGGCTTCAATTTTGATTGCAAAAGCAATCAAGTTAGAGGCAACCATCAACATTTCAAGAAGGAAAGGATAGTTAAAAAAGGAATTTTTTTTTAAGATTAGACAATTTCATGGTCCGTTTGTATATTATTTCAATTGATCTTCTCATCTTTCTTTATCTTTCTTGCTTTAGACTCTTTTAGTGAGATCATCACCTAATGGCTTTTTGTACATTCAAGAAGTTAATACAAAGCCTAACTCATTGGAGAGTAAAAAAGAGAGCTATCTGCTTTTTGTACATTCAAGAAGTTAACACAAAGCCTAACTCATTGGAGAGTAAAAAAGAGAGCTACCGCAAAAGATAGGGGGGTTTATTCTTTGCTTACCATACCTAATTCATTAGAATTTTGATACTCAAGGCAAAATTTCATGATTTCAAAAGTTTTTGATGATAGAAAAGAAAAAGATAGTCATATTGGTATGCACAAACAATTACTAGAGAGAAACCTAAAATTTTCTCCCTAAAAATTGTATGCTATTTTTACTACTACATCTTTAGAGATTCTTGAAGTGAAGGTACTTTATATCTCAAAAACTATTTGTAGCTAAAATTTTCAAAAAGTGCAGATTCAAAGGATGTCAGCTTCCTAGAACACTAGCTGAAGACCCTTTTGTACCCAAGGCAAAAGAAGCCGTCTTATTCACAAAAAGTGTCATCGTTCCATAACACCCTGGAGAGCTTAAAAGTTTGAAGGTCCCCTTGGACGCTAGGGGCCCACATAACAACACAATCTTGTGTGCATGAGGGTCCATGAATATGAAGATAGAAAGGAAAAGACCAAAATTCTTGAAGCAAGCGGCCACTGCTAGTACTAGGATGCTCTCGGATTCTGCGAAAGCTTCTTTTTTCTCATAATAATGATCGGCCCCACATGGAGCCCGGATTCTTCATGATGCCGCCTCCAACGTCGGACATACAACTGTGATCACACCACACTACTGCTCCATAGGAGGTACTCCAGGCTTTGAAGTTGTAACTTGTGAGGGAACTGTAAGACACATGATTCAAAAGTGAACACTGAGCAGTCAGCAGCGACCAAGTATGAGCTGAGCTGAGCTAAGCTGAGTAGGCTTATGCAATATAATGGTTAGGTACGGGGTTTGCTCAATTGCTGATTAGCAAGGCTGCAAGTCTCAACTCTCAAGAGTGCAAGACCCACAATCAGGCTTTTCTCTCCTTAATGCAACACTTCTAAAATATTGACTAGTCAGTACTGTAAGTATAACTTATTTCCATTTTGAGCATCTTCAACATTCAAAATGACGAGCTTAACAGTGCTCAAGTGGGTAATAGCCTATAGGTATCCGCTATCCGAGAGTATTTGCTGTAAGCTATTTGTGTTTTTCCTTCCAAAGGCATTAGGCACCGAAATAATTAGCTAGCAGCCTAGAGGCTAAGGTCCTACCATTTCTGCAATTTGATGCTGCTACTTGTGTGGGCAATAAATCGTGGAAGGTTATCGGAAGGCTGCACTCACAATTGTATTAAATCCCATATGTAGTCGTATTGTAGATTCGTGTTCACAATAACTTCATACAAAACTGTGTACACGCGCAAATGATCAGAGGTCCTGCAAATCATATGTGTGCAGTTGATAGCTTTCAGCCACACGATATTATATTACAACAAAGTACTTGCTCAAGCTCAACAAAGCTGCCGCATCTGCATCTACGAGCTCGTCGCCGCTTTGGTGTTCAGTGTGCACTGTTTGTTCACTGCAGTCCGTTATGTAGTGTGACAAGATACATGGTAATCCATCTTACGTAGCGTAGGTACTCTGGAGTCTGGAGTCTGGAGTCTCAGGTGGTTTTTATTGACCACTGGCCTTCAAGACCAAAGTGCAAGGAGCCAGCTTTAGCCTTGGCTTTTTTTTAAGTTAATAATCCGTCTTCCTAAATTTTAACATTTTATCCAAGAGATAAAAAATGTAACAGTATCTGACAAGAAAATTGTAACAATTTATCTTTCTAAGTTATAATCTATTGCGTCCGTCAAATCCTTTTAAATTTCAGCAGTTCTTTACGATTGTGCCATAGCGCTCGAGTATGACTTCTTAGTTCTTACTTGCAAGCTTCTACTTATATAATCGATGCACCCCATCACGACTCACTTGAATTGTCAAAACCTCGTCCGAAATTCATTTGACACTGGTGACTGCAGTCACATAATCTCACACTGGTGGCTGCAATGACCATAACAGACCAAAGTGTCTTAAAGTAATCCATACATTGAATACAGAGTTACAGACGAGATGTTCTATGATTGCCTCTATTTATTCTGAAGGCTTAAATTCAGATTTTGTCTTTGCTTGAAAAAAAGGGAGGCCTGGGAGGCCGCGACGGGAGTGGTGGATTGGTGGTGGTGGGGACGTGAGTTGCTGTAAGATAGTCGGTGCAGAAGAGGCGCCTCCCATCCATCTTTATCTGAGAGTCCGAAAAGTGGTCTCTCACGCGCAGGACGGAAGGTCCGGATTGCACAACCGCAGCTTTCACCCGTTCGCGGACCCACCCAAAAACACATGTACATATTTACGGGGTTGCGGTTGCATGCAACGGACACATTTTGTGTAGTCGCAGCAGGCAGACACGTTGACAACATCCCCATCGTAAGCATGCCAGAATCGTGCCACTCGTCTGGGCCCAGGACTTGAGCTTCTCCATTTGCCTCTGCAGACAATCTGTAGCTGCGCATCCAGCATAGGAGCCCCACCCCCGTGCCTGCTTCCCTGCCTCCATATCTACCTCCTTTCTCACCTCCGTCGAGCTCCCGGCGCTGGGCATTATACTCTCGTTCGGACTCTTTCTCGAGCTTGCGCTCTCGGAATCTGTCCTCTTTTCTGTCTTTCAAGGTTCCTTCTCTTCTCGGTCTCTGGCGCTGGCGCTTGGTGCTTGTTTGTCAGCGTGTTGTGTGCCCGCTCATAATGGGCTGCGACATTTGTGCTGCAAAGGCATGTCCCTTGAAAGCGCTTGTTCTAGCTGTTAAATCCGTGTGAAGTCCTCTATTTAGTGTCACCATCCACCCTCCTACCTAGCTCGGCGGCCTCCTCCCTGTCTCGTTATACTTGCAGGCGTTCACAGGTGCAGTGTTGTCTCCAAGGATCAGAGCACCAACTAAAAAACCACACTGCGAATCCTGTGAAGCTCATCTCTTTATGATCTTAGCTGTGGACTGATTATTTTTCGCAAATCATGTGGATTATGTAGCTGAAATTTTCACTCAGACTAAGGAATATTTACGTTGTGTTCTACGGTATTTGACGTTTCTGCAGCTAGTGGCGTATTGTAGCTATGGTTCTTCTGTAATATGCTTGTTTCATATCAGGTTGATGTGTCACCGAATCCAAGATGGTCAAGGTTGTTTGATAAGCTGAAATCTAAGTCTGTTTGAAAAGTTGAATCTAGTCTTCCTTGTGATTGTTACGGAATGGCGTTGCATAGCATATATAGTCATGTTTTGACTTCTTCAAACCACTTGGTTCATAAGGGTTCACTTTAGTACGAAGGCTGTATTGGAAGAGAAAGTGCCTCAAGCCGAGAATATAGCTTCATGGATTTCAGTCTGGGATCTATCGGGGGTTCTGGTGGCTTCAGTAGTAATGGATCAAGCCCTGGCGATCGATCGCTAGCCAGCATAACCGAGAATCGGCAGCATAGAATGCTTGGCTCCCCCAGCTCAAATGAGTTTCTTCACTCAAATTCCTGCAGATCAGCCACTGAGGTAGACCTGGATTCCAGGGATGACCAAATCATCCCATCTCTTAAGCTCGCTCGCACTGACTCCTCTCGCTGGCAGCCGGAACTTAAGATGAGCGCGCCTGCTGGGCTTCTGATTCGCCATACTCCCATGCAATTTGATTGTCGTATGCCATACTCGCCCACGAGCTCGCGCGTGTCCGACGATGCTCTCCTCAGCTGCGACTCCAGATTTGTGCCTGAGCCGAGGCTGTTGAGGGGGGACTCACTGGTGTCGTCTGCCTCTGCTTTTCTCGGATCTCACTCTCCATCACTCAGACATCCGCCTTCCTACCAGGAATCCTACGTTCAGCACAGGCCAGCTGGTAACCGCACTTCGCACTGCCTCTCCTCAGTCCTCGCTTTAATCTTTTCCTGGATCTACATGAGTATATCCCCCTCTGTCTGTCTATCTCGACGTCTGTCTTTTAACCTCTAGATTTCAGTCTACATTCCGTTAATGCTATCTTTTACTGCGAGGTTAAACCTTCCGAGTTATTGCAGGAATTCCCGTGCTGCTGGGAAGGGAAGCAGCTGCCATGCTTCACGCCGGCATGCACGACACTGCGGTCGCTGTTGGTGGTCGTTGTTTGTTTACAGCTGCTCAATGGGCTGAGCTCGAGCATCAAGCTCTGATCTACAAGTATATAATGCATGGATCTTCCGTTCCAGCAGAATTGCTGCATCCCATCCGTAGAAGCGTTGCCGCTATGAGCGGAATGCCTCACAATCTCATTAGCGGTATGCCTTGAAGCTTTCATCTTAGTTGTGAATATGTACCACATTAAACGATAGCTTTCTCGGAGATGAAGAAACTCATTTATTCTGGTGTTTTGGGCTTTGGAATCAGCAGGTTGGGGTGGATTTCAGCTGGGGGGTGCGACCAATGTGGATCCGGAGCCAGGCAGATGTAGGCGCACAGATGGGAAGAAATGGCGATGCGCTCGTCCTGTTGTACCTGAGCAGAAGTACTGTGAGCGTCACATGCACCGCGGTCGCCATAGAAGGAAGGCAGCTGAAGCACAGAACAATTCCTCTGCACAAGCAGCCGGAGGACCATCATCCTCGTCTGCCATCGTTGGTGCTGTAGCAGGCCGAGAAAGCAACCTTTCTCCTGGTCTTGCTCGAGCTAATCATAGTTTTGAATCGACTATGGCCTTTAATCCACAGCAACCACAGCTAACTAAGAGCCTCTCCAACCTCGCTGCAACGGCTGGCAATGCGTTGTTAACTACATCTGCAGGCAATCTGGCATGCAATCAGTTGTCGCTTCCTCTCCATTTACCGACTGGCTTATGCACAAACAAAGATAGCAGGTGAGCTCCATCTCCAGCCATGTTTGCCGTCCATTTTGTTTTTGTGGGGATATATCTGCTATCCGCAATGTCTGTGGATGGTAATGTGTGATTGCTGGGAAAGAAATATGTTTTGATAGGGGCTAGCCTGCATCTTTCAGGTTTTTGTGTCATGGAATAAATAAAGCGCATTTTGATTTGCGTCCCGAGCAGCTCCTTTCAGATTTTTCTGGAAGCACGCGAGGACTAGATCCGAGCAAAGTCTCTTCGCTGCCTTCCGATCATCAGCTGATGCAATGGCATCTGCAGCAGTCTAAAATGACTCCGTTTGGCTTGAGATCAAGCTGTGGCAGTTTTCTACAGCAAGATTGTGATCAGATCAAATTTCTTCATGCGCAGGAGATGGTGACAATGGCCGAAGCCAATCGACTGAATCAACTTCTCAGGCAGCAGCAGCAGCAGCAAATGCATTTGGTAGATAACAGAAACGTCTCTGTGAAAACTTTTACTGGAGATTCTAAGTCTGAAAATCAACCTCTCCGTCACTTCTTCGACGATTGGCCCCGAACAAGGGACGCGTGCAGTCTATCATGGTCAGACGTCGATGATGAAAACCCGAAAGCAAATGGATCATCCACCCAGCTCTCCATCTCCATAACCACAGCTTCTTCCTCAGATATTTCCGCCAATGATAGTCCAACTCGAGCAAAAACAATTTTCTCCCCTCTGAAGCTCTCAATGATGAGAAACGGTGAGGATATGGCCGATCCTCCTACCCACATGGGGTTGGGAATCAACCTCAACCACCGAAAATCGTCTTGGTTTCCTACAACTCTAGAAACTAGCGTCGGGGGACCTCTTGGCGAGGTTCTGCAATCGGGCAATCCTCACCCTGTTCACAAAGAAGGCTTGAATGTATTAAAAGAAGATTGGGATTCTCATTCCCAAGATGCTCCTCAAAATGCTTCGCCCACTGGAGTCCTACAGAAACCAGCTCTTGGATGTTTTTCTGATAGTAGTAGCAATGCTAGTAGTCCTGGATCAGTGAGGACTGAGCACGCCATCTCTGAAAATCACAAAATTCCTGCTCTCATGAACGCACCTAGTCGACTAGCGACGTAAGAGAACCCTTTCAGAATTCAGAACACTTGAAAAATTACCATCTGATCTCCAACGTGCACTCAAGGATTGCACTATAGTCTGCAATCGATGTGTTTTCTCTTCATGCATGACTCGTGAAACAAAAACTTTAACATCTCGAAATATTCTTACTATTTCCACTAGCCAAACACATTCAAGCACGCTATTCTTTGGCTAGGGACGGCTGATCGCCCAGGATGCTGGATAATGTAACTCAGAAAATTGTAAGTTGTGATGCTGGCAAGCTCTCTAGTTGGTTGCATTGGGACTTGAATCATCTCGACTCCAAGACGACATGTTTCTGGTCTGTGACTACTGATTTGAAACATGTCTTGATCAACTGTGAACTTTAACATCCTTTATCTGGAGGATGAACGTTCTGCAGATGAAACATGCTTTTGTTCTTTTGCTTCTACTCCTAAAGTTGTTATTATGCCAATAATCTGCAAAAGTAGCCATAGTTTATGTTTTTGAGGATAAAATCATGCAAGTAATAAATGTGCTTTGGTCATGATCTGTGTATGGTATGATCACCATAGTCTGGCTACCTGATGCTGTCGTTTACTCGAGTTCCTCTGGAACTTGTTAGTCGATAGCTAGACCATTTGCAGTCATTCTGCGTTGTTGCGAATTTGACCTGCAATTTGTAACTCTGACTAATTTCTACAAGTAATCTCACATTTGGGAGAGAGAGAGAGAGAGAGAGAGAGAGAGAGAGAGAGAGAGAGAGAGCATAACTATCATTATCCGGGCACCCAGGTATAAATAAATACAGGAAACTAAGATATACGGGCCGATGGAGGATGCACTGCCATTCATTCACGTGTATCTCCCAGTTAGAAAGGCATTCAGAGGTTCTCAAACTAATGAGAGTTTCTGAAGTTAGAAGTTTCGAAACTCAAGCTCCTCAAATTCAGTGATTAGAAAATAGCTTATGGATCATGCTTGAAACTGATTGATGACAGTGTCAAAGCTGACTAACATGCGGCCTTATGAAACTGATTGATGACAGTGTCAAAGCAATATGTGGAGAGACGGAGGGTCATCCCACAAGAAATAGGCGAAACACATGTAGAGATTCTAGTCTTCATTTATCTAGTGCAATGCTTTTAGGAAACATTTGCAGTGAAGACCTTCAGGCTTCAGGTACCAATAAAGTTTGTTCAACATGTGCATTCATTGATCCTATTGATCCCTATATGGTCATTGCTTGGAAAACCAGCCTAGTCTAGGAATAGAACCTAGAACCTAAAGTTTTCTCAAAAGCCAACTTCAAAGATATAATGCACTATGTTGACTTCTTAAAAACCTATAAAATTTTGAATTTTGTAAAAAAATAAATTATTTTTAGTCAAATATATGTAAGATTCTAATGTGTTGGCTTTTGAATATATAAGATGCATGTAGATCATTTATAATACTAAACCACGTAAGATTTTAGAGTGGGAACTATCCTTTTAACACATTCTACCATGAAAACAATTGTTTTAGCGAGCTAAGTTGATGCCCAAGAAAAAATAGTTGGGTGCCAATGATCTTTGAAAATTTAGATTTTTTTATCATGCTGAATATAATTTGGCAGATCAAAAACAGTTTTGATTGATGCACTAGTTTTTAATAAGGCTAGCTAAAGAAAGCCTCAAACACATAACCAATAACAATGATAATATAATTAAATTAATATAAAAGTAATGTATGTGTTAAGCTTTGTTGCGATAGCAATAAGCTATAAGCTATTGTGACAGTTTGTTACAAGAATATTGAGATGTCTCCTAGGTGAAATTCAACATTAAAATGAATTTTGTTATTTTTTTAAACTATCTTAAAATGGTATTGTTAATTTTTTTAATTTTTCTACAATTCCAATTTCTTGCACGAGGCAAAGCTTTTCGTGATATATGAATCACCTTGTTTCTATTTGTGATGACACTTCTTGGCATGATACATATGTGGTAGATGAATTATTTCACTTGGTAGGAGATTTGTCAAGATGCTGAAAGTTGGCATTTATGCAATGTGAAAAATTCAACTAGTTTAGTTGAGATATTTTGACATTTCTGAGGTCAACATGAAAGTTCAACTTAGAGATAGATTTTTTTATGTCAATAAAGGCCTAAATAGTGTTACAGTTGAGTCTGTGATTCTTTACAATGACAAACATGAAGCTGATAATTGGAAGTCAACAAAATATACGAAGAATTCGTGGGTGTTGTTGCATCCATCATCAAAGGGCAATTTTCGACAGAAGAAGAGGGCAAAAATGACATACAAATCTAATTGGAAAGCAAAAATTCTGGAGTTAAAGACTACTTCGGGAGGTCACTCTATATCAGAAGTACAATATGTATATATGCATTCAAAAATAAAAGTACAAAATATCAATCCTCATGATCATCGAAAATGTAACTGTAAGTATATCAAAACGTATGCACTCTACTACAATCATAGGTGTTTTTTTTATTGATGCTCTTCAGATTATGATTTAAATGCTTCAACATTTTTTTTCTTTCAAATTTATAACCATCATGCATAAGTGAATGGGAGCCAGCACAATCACTTGTAGGAATAATGGACGTGATTCACTCTGATGTTGGAAAGCTGTAATACAGAGGAAGAAGTCCAAAGGAACTTGCAGATTTTTGTGGTATATATTTTTATGAATCTTTATTTATGCCACAAACGGATGGAGGTTTTGGCAAGCTCGAAGCAATTCCATTGCCTAGTTTTCAGAATGATGAGTGGCCTACTTCTTACACTATCGTTTCTGAATCCTTCAGATGCAAGCCACTCATTGATGTTAGAAATGCTATGAAGATAAGTACGGGCTCGAAAATTGTTCACCTAAGTTGGTTTATCTCATTGCATATATTTCTTGATTTTTTCTCAAGTGTTAGTGTTCGAAGGACTCCAACTTTATTTGTTTGCAAGGATTTATCAGATGAGACTTTGTCAGATCTCATGAATCAAGGCTGGGATAATAAAACAAATAATGACATAGAATGCAAGATTAAAAAGTCGTTAATGATCTTTCGTTATCATATCAATAAACAAATGCTCAGTCTCACATTTAGCTATCAGAGATACAAGAAAATTGAAGGTACATGGCTACCACTAGATCAAGACTTTGAACTAAATGGTCACTCAAACCGAATGGAGATAAGCATTATCTACAATAAAAAATATTTGACTATGGTTGAGGTGGTGATGAGAAAGTTTCTCCTTGTGATCCTCATATTGCATCATCCTCATTTTAATCATCCTTTAAGGATATTAGTCATTTCCTTATCGACACTCTTGATAAGGATAGTGATTTTCTTGATGTAAATACTGATGTGCTTCGGGACTCATTCATTGGCCAGAATATTACTACTGATGAATCGATCTCTATAGATGAATTTAAATGTCTTTTTAGTTTGCCAATGTATTATATAAATGACAATGTATATCTTACTACAGCTGATTTGTGTCAGTTTTTTGACTATCGTGAGGATGAGGTGCTATGTTTATTATCCAGCACAATTTCTGAATAATCCGACTTTGTAGATTTTGAAACAGATGACCTTGTTGCTGGAATTGATTATGATGATGAGGATGGACTTATGACTGGTGGAGAATGCTCAAAGAGAGCTTTATCAAATTTTGTTGAGCATGGACGAAGCATACCATATGATGAAGAATTCACTGCATTTCAATCCTAGATAAGCTTTCCTCGTCCATCATTAATGCATTTCACAGATGATTCTTCTTCTATAGGTGGTCATAATATTGATCATCCGGATCTGGTTGCTGATGATGATGGAAAATGTGTAAGTGTTTAAACTTTCTTGCATTAGAATGTTGTTAACTTATTTTTTATTATAGGATGCTCTCATAATTGATGACTTTGTTGCGAGACAAGGTGGTTACAAACAACATTCATTCTCGTTCCAGAGGGATAGTGGACTTGGCCAGTATCTTAGGCATTTTTTGAAGAATGAGATCTGTATTGCTCATTTGAAGCTGAGCCCAGTTTGGGAGACTCTGATAATGGTAGTTAAAGCTTTACCTTTTTATCTAGGAGGACATAAATTTGTTAAGACAAATAAGCTCATTTTCATCAAAAGATCTTATGTTTTGAACATGCTAGATTTTACTGATGAGAATGTGAGCTCCCATTATTCATTGTACTCTACTACTTATATTGAACTTAGTGGAAATAAGTATAATGCACATCTATTAGATGCATACTCAAGCAAAGAATTTTTTCATGACAATACAGCCATAGAAGCTAACACAAAAGCTGATGATGAATAGTCAACACTTTGTATTTTGTTATAATAAAATCAATACATTTACATTGAGTAATCCTCCCCTCTCTCGTTCCATGAATTTGCAAGCAATTCTGAACATGTCATTATTTGATGACAATGGTGACTGAATGTCTTTGTTATCTTCTACTCAACAATCATCTAATTTTCTCTTCATGTATGAAGTTGCATGCGTTTCTAAACTTGTTGTATTGTGTGGACTTTGTTATATGTCGAATTTGAACTCTATGGTAGAACCATTAAAACAATTGACAAATGTAGTTTTGTTTTTCATTGGTTTCTCCATGTTGTGTATTTTGATGAAATGCTGTCCGTGCTTGCCAATGTGACTTCTTTACCCCTTGTGATGACCAGATACTCATGCGTCCAAATGTGTTTGCAAAAAATGTTGTGTGATCTCTTAGTATGTGCTGCAGATGTTAAAACCATATTGTCAGTCTTATGTTTGGATCTAAATATATATGGAAAATTGAAAGCATCTTGAAAAATTTATACTAACTATGTAATGAGTGATGTGATCTTCTCTCCATGCTTTTGATACTGCATCAACAAACTCGACACAAGTCTTTTGTACAACTTTCTTATCAATATCAGAGTATTTATCTTTTCTGAAAATACCAATCATACTATCAAGCTTCTTCCATACATCAATTTTTAGTACTCTAGTTTTGCTGCTCTTCTCAAAGTCCTGAGTGGCAGCGAGAATATCTGTCCAGACTGAGTGTTGAATATTAAAAGCCTTACTAGTATGATTTGATAGGAATCGACGTGCTTTTGCTTCTCCTATGCTTGACATAGTTGGCATATTTCCAGTCTTTTCTGAAAGCTTTTCATCTTTTTGAATTTTGACATGTCCCTTATGAAGTCCTGCTTTTGATAACACTTCTTCTAATCGAGAGATAGCTTCCTTTGTGGATGATGTTGGCTTACTATTCCAAGCAAAAACTATATGAAGATAAGTGATCTTTTCTATTAATCTAACTTCTGCATGAAGAGTGCAAACATGCACATTTTTCAAGGGGATAGGTAGCACAGGCTTCCAGTTTGGATCTGCATATTCTCTAGTAATTCTTGAAGTCCTAGTAACATCTTTTTCCATTTTCATGCAGATATCCATATGGACCTAGGATAAGATGTCCTTGAGAATATCCATGATAATATATCATGATCCTCCTTCAGCACCTGTCCAAAGAACTAATTAAACTTAGTTTACAAAGAATTAATACTATTCAATGAATCTAATGTAATAATGAGGCTAGTTACCTGAAACGCTGCCAACCACCATATATTATTTTCTGACTGGACACTGAATCTGAAATCTTCTTGGTCCTCTGTTTGTGATAGTGCACCATTCATGAGAGTTATATTAACCCTCTCCATCTTCTGCCCTTTTACAATTTCTGACTCATCTAACTTAAGTATTATGATTATTTTGCCATTCACCTTTTCAAAGGTTATATTATAGAATGTGACGATGTGCATCAACAAGTAATTTAGATCAACAAATAAGTTGTTTGATGAATTATAGGATATTGATCTTCCATCAGGTTTATATTCCTCCTCAATATGAAATGGAGTTCCAATGATCTTATGCATACCTATGTTTAATGTATCCCTCTCTTGCCTCAAGTAATATGTCCTAGGGATTGGGATTTTTCTAGTTCGAACTCGCTTAAAAGCTTCTCTAATTAGTTTAAATATTGTTGCATATGCTTCCCTGCTAATACCTGCAAAATCACAAGCACCCTGAACTATAGTCTTATCTATTTTTTTTTTAATGTTCACCATCAAAGACTCTGTTATTTTACACTTAAAATTTGAACTCTATTGTTTATCATGATACACTCAGTGGATTTGCATGTCAATATTGAACACAACGACATTCCTAGTGAAGCATTGTCCTTAATATTCTGAGGAGCTACTAATGCAGATATGCAAAAAAATAGATAGTTAGCAGAATATCACCATAGCTGAAATTAAATCCAAATGTCATTGATCAAGTTAAAAAAATCAGAGTATACTTACTTGAATGCACAAATCCTTCTATTTCGATAACCTCCTTTTGAAAGCATTTGAATATCCTTGCAACTTTGTGGCTTTCGCTTCTTACTTCTAGCCTTCTTCTTAGCCAATTTCACATCCTTCAGTAATTGTAAGTTTTCAGTTCGAATAGATTGTAATATTGATTTCATTTGTTCTAATTCCGATTTGATATTGATTGTTATCTTCTGTAATGATTCATTATTTTTTTTTTTAAGTTGGTCATTTTTCTCTAACGTCTTTTGGATAAGACAATCTCTATTTTGACAATAAGAGGATATCCGTATTAACTCACCTTCTAAAATGTGAATTTTATTCATATGAAGTTGTTTTCCATGGTTCTGCAATCTCTCACAATATCCTAGTAATCCAATATGCCCATTGCATATCCATGTAACTAAATGAGTTATTGAGGAGAATGTGGGATGTGTCAAAGTGCTTGGATCTTGTGGATATAATGTTCCATCTGTCCACAAATCCAAGTTCTTCTTTCTTTCTGCCCTATAACCAGAACGATCTTCAACATATATTTGAATTCCTTTGCCTCCTCTTCTCTGCAAAGGTGCCAAATCAATAGGGATATCCACATGTAGATGATACAATGTCGTCATAAAAAAAAACAATAGAGTAATTAGATGCATCAAAGTACTATGAACAGATTTTTTGAAGCAAAATAAAATACTCATCTTTGATTATATTATATACTCTATACGATCAATCCAATCTCCATGCTTGTCTGCTTGATTCAAATGAACATAATGCCATGAAGGCTGTTGGGTTACCTTGGTGTGGGCATCCTGATTTGCGATGTCTTCCGCCACATCCATAGCATCATATCATTGGCAAAATGCCATCGCCTCGGAGCTGGATTGCATAAACTGATATACGCTCTTCAATAGGTCCTTCCACATAATATAGTGGAGAACTGTCGTGGGTTTAGGCTCCCATAGATCTTGGCAATGCACATGGCAAATGCACAATTGGCACCAATCTTTCACCTATTGTCTTTAAAATGGGTCCATCTATTGAAGATGAACTGCTTGGGTGCGCCATCTGCTCAACTTGCTTGCTTGTTGTCAAGGGCGGATCTTGGAACTTTTGATGTCTTTCTGTTACTGCTAGTTTTGTAATACGAAACTTCTTAGTTGGGCAATTGGCAATGTGATGGTTCTCAAAACAATATGATCATTGCCCGTTTTGAAGCAACATTACATTTTGAAGCAGCGACACGTGCCTTTGGATCATGTTCCAGATCTTGATCTTGAGCCGTTAAATTATTTTGGTCATCATCCTTTCTTGGTGAAGCTTGTTCTTCTCTTGTCTCTCCGTTATTTTGCATTAGTATTGTCAAAATTCTTGAACCTCTTATTGATGGTAATTCAGATATTTCATCCAACTTAGATTTTGAGTCAGTATCTCGAAAGGCCAACAATGTCGATTCAATCTTCATGGCATCAACAAGAACTTGTTTCAATGTAGTGTAAGAGGTGAGGTTCTTCATTTGATCGCTCCTCAGACCTTGGATAAAGTTCTTGATGATCAACGATGTTGGGATTGTTGACAGTCCTTTGCTATGTGATAGATCCGATGAAGGTATGCACAAACTGTCTCCTAACATTGCATGCTAACTGAGTAGTCGACATGTTGTTTGTGGATGGATGGATAAATGAATTTCTATGTAAGATTGCTCTTCAAAAGATGACTGATGATGCACAATGTTCCAAATAGTGGTTTTGTTTGGTTTTGCTTCTTTGTTTTTTTTTTTTTTTAAGATTCAAAAAACTGAGGAATCACAAAAAGTCTACCAGATTTGGGATTCACAAAAAACTAGAGGTTTTGGGGATTCAAGAAAACTGGGAGTAAAAAAACTGGGGATTTTGGGGAGTCAAGAAAACATGGGAATTTGGGGAGTCTAAAAATGTTGTAATTATGGGATTCAAGAAAATTGGGAGTAAAAAAAACTAGGGGTGTTGGGGAGTCAGAAAATGTGGGAATTTTGGGGTTCAAGAAAATTGGGAGTAAAAATAACTAGGGGTTTTGGGGAGTCAACAGAACTAAGAGATTTGAGGATTCAAAAACCTTGGAAATTTTGGAATTCAAGAAAACGTGGGAATTTGGGGAGTTAGAAAAAGTGGGAATCAAATATGAGAAAGTAAAAAACTATGGGAATTCAAATTTTTGGAATTCGGAATTTGGGAATATGGATTTGGGAAGGCAAATAGTGGGTTTATTTTTATTTTTATATTTTTTAGAAAAATAAAAAATACATCGGGCACCTCTAAAAAGTCTAAAAATAGGCTAATATGAGTATGAGTACCGAAAAACTTAATAAAATAAAACCAAGAAAAACGTTCATAGGTGTCTAAATCTCCATGAAAAAAGGGCAAAATAAAAAATAATAATAAAATAGAATAAAAAAAAACATCTTAAGTTATCTCTCTGAACAGGACGGGCTACCGGGTAACTGGGAAGGCCAGAGCGAGAAAGGGGAGTGAGGTGGACGCAGGCTAGGAGAAGAGAAGGGCGGGAAGGGACTGAGGGTAGGGCACGAAGCTATAGGCAAAGGGGCAGATCAGGACAGTGGAGCAGTAGCAATCGAGGAGCAAGCAGTGAGGAGGGCGAGAAGGAGGCAGCGAGGAGAGCCTGGAGTAGGCAGCTGAGAGGGGGCTTGTGGAGGTCAGGGCGGGAAGGGAGGTAGGCAAGCAATAGGAGGAGAGCGCAGATCGAGGTGAGGGGAGTGGAAGCGGAGGGCAGTGAGAGTGAGGAGAAGATGAGAAGGCCAAGGCGAACAATAGAGGAGCGAGAGGCAGACAGCCAGGAGCAGGCAGCCAGGAGGAGCAGGACAAGGAGCGAGGGGAAGGAAGCGTAGGCAGATGAGGGAGTAGGCCAACAAGCACAGGCAGGCAGGTGAGCGAGGGGTAGGTAGCCAGGGGGAGCAGGGTAAGGAGCGATGGGAAGGAAGCACATGCAGGTGAGGGAGCGGACAGGGAGTAGGCAGGGAGAGGTGAAGGCAGGGAGGGATCGTAGACAGGTGAGGGAGGGAGCGAAGGTAGAGCAGCAAGAAGGTGCAGTAGGTGAGGAGAGGGGAGTGTTGGAGCAAGGATGGAACAAAGGACAGGGAGCACTTGTAGAAAAGCTATGATGGAGGTGGAGTATGATGGATCAAGGAGCAGCAATGGAGGTGGAGTGGAGTGGTGTGGAGCAGAGAGAAGTGATGGATGGAGAAGAAGATTAGTGTTGGAGGAGAAGAACTTTTTTCTTTTATTTTTTCTTTTTCTTTTCCTTTCTTAATTCAGGGAATAAATTCAAAAAACCAATATAAACCATGTAATAAACAAAACATTTGAAAAACAAACTGAACGCAGATCAACAAAAACACAACCAAAAAATACTATGTTGATGAAAGGTTAACATTTGGCTCCCGGCAATGGCGCCAATGTTAAGCCGAGAAAAAGACGGGTTTCGCATCTCTTTCTCGGTCGTGTGTAGTACAGGAAGTGGGCTCGGTCCAACTAGGAGCCTTGGAGATGTTGCCTTTCACCAACTAGCTTAAGATCCGATCATAAAACTGCATTCTAAAAACTAAGCATATTTCACACTCACATTACCATGGAGAGAGAGGAAGAGAGATTATGAGGGAGGGAAAGAGAGAAAGCACCGAGAGAGAGAGAGAGAGAGAGAGAGAGAGAGAGAGAGAGAGAGAGAGAGAGAGAGAGAGAGAGAGAGAGAGAGAGAGAGAGAAATGGTCAGAGTTCTATTAACCTTCGAATGATGGAAATACAAGGAAAATGGTCCCTTTTTATAAGAGTGAAACCCCCTCATCATCCATTGGCTACTGAAGTTTCATCAAGATCACAATCTTGACCGTCCGAATCACTTTGTGTTTCTTGGGTGCAAGTTGTGTTTTTTAACTTAGGAACTTGCAAAAGCTAAGCTAAAATATTTTATTTAAATATTAGTGCACATGGCACTTCTAGCCTAAAGGCCCAATGTTGGAATTATATGCGCAGAATGCCAACTGGTTGTTTGATCCTAATATTTTCGACTCTCTACCACATTCATGTAGCATTTGGGTTTACTATAGGAGCCTTTTGCCGACTTTTGAAATATTCCATGTCATTCCTAGAATCAGGCAACACCAAGACGAAACCGAGCATACAGATTGGGAGGTTGCTAAGCGAGCCCTTATCACACAGTTCAAACCGCAAAAGTTTATGGAAGACTCTTTCCTACTTTCAAGTAAAATTAAAATGGAAAAGCGGGAAATGGTTCGAAATTACATTGAACGGGTGAAACATCTTAGATCTGAATGCGAACCTGAGCTGATTAACGAAAATGCCATGATTATGTGGTTTTTGTCAGGTCTATCTAAACGGATCAGACGTGAGTTAAAACGCCATAATGAGTATGCACTCTTGCAAAATGCTATGGATGATACAATTCGGGAGGAGGATGAAGATTCAGATTAGGAGCCAAATATCAGTATATTTCCTTATACAGTAGGGCAGACTACTACGACATCCACCACTATTGCATCAACGAATGCCAATGCTACTGCAGAAATGATGCTCAATGAGTTTGAGAAACTTGGGAAGAACCAGCAGAAACAGATGGAAAAGTTGTAGTTGCAATTTGATGAGAAAATCAAAGCATTGGAAAATTTCCACGGGGAAGCAAACAAGGAACCTAAAAAGCTTGCAAAGACTTTTCCTACTAGGAAAATGTCTGGTGTTCTATTTGTACAAGAAATCACACAGTGAACGAGTGTCCTCAATTGAAAAAACGAATGGAACTCAGTGTTTGCCATCTGTGTAATTCACCTGATCATGAGACTGCTTTTTGCAATTTCAACCCTCGGATAATTCAACAACGGTATGCCTAGATGGGATATCGAGAACCACAGTATGGAGGTGATCCAGCAATAAGACCGCGACAATCTGCTCTTGGATACCCGACACGTTTAGCTTTACCTGCCCCACCAAAGCACTCCGCTCCTCCTACCAGTTTGATAGAACCAGAACCTTATGAAAGTGCTGAGCAATGGAACTATGGTAATAATCAGGAAGGTGGATCTTTATAACAGTATGCCATTTATGCTGCCACTCAACAACAAGCTTCTAGAAATTGGACCAGAGCACCACTTGGATGCTTTGCATGTGGAAAAAATCATCATAGAGTTGTAGAATGTCCAAATAAAGAGAAATTTATACCATTCTATCGTGAATGTGGTTATGGGCATTGCTATAAAGACTATCCAGCAAGACCGAAGCCACCACCAGCTACATCACTTGTAAATTTGGCAAAGACCAGTAGCTAAGAATAAACCAAGTGCACCCTTGATGGTGGTCACCAGAGCACAAAAGCAAAAAGAACTAGTAGTGGATCCAGTACCTGCTCATTCTATACCATTAAACGATACACCAACAACATCGGGAGTCTATCGAAATATTAATACAGAAAAACGAAGATATTAGAATATGAGGCAGTGGATTAAACATCTACAAGAAGAAGAGGAGCTCGAAGCTACTAAATCAACAATTGAAGTTCGGTCTTCACCATTGCAGCCTTCAACAAATTTACGTACGGATATGAATGATCAGTTACATCATCTTGAAGAACCCTTCAAGATGACTGAACTAGAAGCATCACAAACAAAACTACTCATGAACATTTTGTCTAGTAAGATCAATATTCCATTGGGAGAGTTCATGAAGTTGGTGCCAAAAGCAAAAGAAGTCTTAGCACAAAAGTTAGCTCAAGAAGAACTAGAACTCCATCATGAGTCACCTTTTGTGCTAGATTTGAAGAATCTAATGAAGTACTCCATGTTGGAGCCGCTTGGGAAAGTGAACAAAAGCATATCACTATGCCGATACAGCATAGACAATTTCCTAAAGAAGAACCGTGATAGATGGCGGTTCAGGAGTTAACCTGATTTCTACAAAACTATGTGAAAAATGCGGTCTTAGAAAGATCAAACCTACTACTTTTGCTATTAAGCTAGCTGATCAAACGACAGTTCATCCATGAGGAATGGTGGAAGATATACTTGTTGTTGAAGGGTTTGCAGATCCCAAGGCCACCCTAACCCTAGTTAATAAGTGAGAGGGATTTGGCACCCTGCGTCTATAAGTCCAACCCAATGATCACATAGTTATTTGATTAATTAGAATGTTAATAAAAGGACTTTAGGCCTTTTTGCGGGACTTTTAATGTCGCAGGGCCTAAATGTCAAGTTAGTGAATAAAGTTGGGTTTCCCTCCAATTTTGATATTTTCCACACTTTTTTAAATTTGAATAAAAAGAGAGGCAAGACTGGACCAATAGGATTCAGAGGCCAGGGTCCTCCTCTCTACTATAAAAAGGGGCCAACTCGAGTTGCTCCTCATGTTCATTTCCTCATTTCAATAAAGCAGATTGGTTCTCTTTAGAAATGGATTGATGAATGTCCTTGCTTTTCCTCTCTTTTCCTCCATTTCTCATGTTTTCTTTGGATTTTGCTAATTGTTGGATTTGATCATTATTGGAATTGCTATTTCTTATGCTTTTTGTGAGAGAGAAAAGGAGAGAGAGAAGAGTAAGTTTCTATCATTGTTGTGGATTTAGGATTAATGGAAGTAGGGTTAATGGATGTAGTGTTAATGCTTAGTATTAATGGAAGTTAGTGTTAGATCCTCCATTCATATTGAAATCTGAACTATACTATCGCTCTCATGGGAACGAACCTCTGCGTGACAACTAAATCCGTCTCTTTGATGCTAGATTGACTAGATCTTGGATTCAGGTTAGGCAAGGAAAGAAATCCACTACAATCTTGGTGCCGTTGCCGGGGAGCTACGCCAATTTTTCAGTTTGCAGCATGTTTGACTGATAATTAGCTTGCATTAGGCATCTGGTCGTGGCATGAATAATGTTAAAACTGCATTGTAGGGATAGTTTGGGATTGATTTTGCTAGATTTTGAGTGGATTTGCTTGTTTGAAATCTAATCTGATTATTAAACAAGGAAAGATATTCAGATCACTAATCTTAAGATCTATTTGGATCTGAGATATCAGAGAAAATAACAAAAATCGGTCAAATTTGTCAAAATTGGTCAAAAAGAGGCAAAAAGCGTCATCAGAGCCCAGAACTTTTTACCCTCTTTCAGGAAACCTTCGCCGAGTTGGGGACACCTTCGGTTTTAGCAAAATTGTGAAGATGATTATAATTGCAAATCTTTGTTGACTATCATTCCTCTGTCTATTAACCTAAGTTGAGTAGGAGAAAATTAGGAGAAAAAACAAAAATAAAATAGAAAAAAGAAAATTAGAGGATACAAAATGTGTTATGTATAAAAATTTTCAGTTCAAGTTAATTTTGCTTATATCTAGAAATTCAAACCTAATCATTGGTGTTGGGATGTATATTGTGCGACATTTTGATAAGTATTATTGTTGTATAGGTGATAATTGTGAAAAATACAGATCCTAAGTGGATCTAAACTCCAAGATCATTGGCTTGAATGCTTGCACTCCAAACTACATAAGCTAGGAATTGGCAACACATTCTATGCTACCTAGAATGCAAAGAACTTGATCAAAAAGCATTTATCACAAATGGAAACTTCCATAAACATCAAGTGCGGCCCAAAATAGCATTATACAGTCCATAATACATCAGCCTATCACTTTTGGAAAGCACCTAAGATCATACACAATAGCTTGAAGACAATACACACAACAATGCTCTCAATGGAGGAAGAAACAATGACAATGATCTATTGATCTCAATGAAGCATACAAAAGGTTTCTCCAACTTGTTCTCCACGACTTCCCTACTATTTATGGATGAGGAAGATGACTCTCTCTCCTCTCTCTAGAAGGTACTTGACCCTAGATATTCCCTATATAGGAAAAATAGCTAAAAATGGCTTATATGACCAAAATACATCAAAATGGTCTCATTTTGAAGGGTATGAAGTTTGACACTTCATCATACTGAAAAAATACAGTAAATAAAAACATTGTGGCCTGGTTCACACGTGCAAAACTCCAGAACCAAAACTATTTACAATTTTAGCCAATTTAGGTCTCAAACTAGCTAGGAAATGTTGACAATTTTCACACTCCCTCTTCAACATTGGATGCTAGTTTCAACATAGTCTTTGAGCACATTCCAAGATTAGATCTATGCATTAAATATAGGTCCTTTCCCAATGGTTTGGTGAAGATATCAGCCACACACTCCTTTGAAGAGACATGTTGAAGCTCCACCTCTTTGGCAATGACTTGATCTCTCACAAAATGGTGAGCAATCTCAATGTGCTTGCTCCTTGCATGAAAAACAGGATTGCTTGCCAAGCTTTGGGCTGAAAGGTTATCACAAAGTATGATTGGAGTCTTCTCTGGTTCCAGCAAGTGAAGATCCAATAACATCCTCTTGATCCAAAGAATCTCCTTGGTGCATGTTGTTAATGCCTTGTACTCGGCTTCGGTGGAAGATAGAGAGATAGTTGGTTGCTTCTTTGATAGCCATGAGACCACTCCATCTCCAAGATAGATTGCAAAGGCACTTGTTGACTTCCTATCCATTTGATCACCTGCAAAATCTGAATCTGAAAATCCACAAAGGTTAGGTGTAGTACCTCCATACAAGATGCCAAAATCTCTAGATCCCGAGATGTATCTAAGTACTCTCTTTCCTAGCTTCCAATGAGCCTCACTAGGATCTTGCATAAATTGACTTAGTTTACCAACCACAAAGCTTAGATCAGGTCTTGTGATGGTTAACCATATAAGAGATTCTATTAGCTTTCTATAGAGAGTAATGTCCTTGAAGGATCTTTCATTACTTCTTGTAGTTAGCTTTACATTTGATTCCATAGGAGTAGAAACAACTTTACAATCTTCCATATGAAACCTTTTTAGAATAGAGTTAAAATACTTTTCTTGACATATGAATGTAGATTTAGAAGTTCTAATAATCTCTATTCCTAAGATATAATGAAGTTTACCAAGATCTTGAATTTCAAACTCTCTTTTGAGTGCCATCTTGATTTCATCTATATCTAGATTGTTACCACCACTTAAGATAATGTCATCAACATAGATCAAAAGTAAAGTGATATCATTTTCATTCAATCTAAAGTAGAGAGAATGATCATACTCACTCATAACAAAGTTTTGAGAAAGTAAGAAGGAATTGAGCTTAGCATACCAACTCCTTGGTGCTTGCTTTAGCCCATACAAACTCTTTTGGAGATAGCACACATGATTAGGCTCATCATGTGAAACATAGCCCTCGGGTTGCTCCATGTAAATATCTTCTTCAAGATCACCATTCAAGAAGGCATTAGTAACATCCATTTGCCACATATCCCAATCATAAAGAGTTGCAAGAGAGATTAGGATTCGAATAGTTACCATCTTTGCCACGGGTGCAAAGGTCTCATCATAGTCAATACCATATTCTTGAGCATACCCCTTTGCCACCAACCTTGCCTTGTACTTGTTGATTGATCCATCTTGATTTGTCTTGATCTTGAAGATCCACTTACAACCAATTGCCTTCTTGTCCTTTGGAAGCTTTACCAACCTCCATGTGTTGCTTTTGATGAGTGCTTGATGCTCATGATCCATGGCTTGGATCCATTCCTTCTTTTGAATTGCTTCACCTACACAAGTTGGTTCATCAAAAGAGGTAAGAAAAGCAAAGTTAGAGTTGTCCACCACTTGCTTTCCTTTTTCATCATAGGTTAGCCTTGATGGCTTAGCCCTTTGCCTTTGAGTCTTCCTTGAAGTTTGCTTTGGAGTGGCATCTCCATCTTCATCCAAGACATCTTGCACATCATGATGATTAGTAGGCACATCAACATCAACATCAACAACATTGGAAACATTCTCTTCATGAAAGATGACATCCCTACTTATGACAACTTTCTTTGTAGAAGGAATGTACACTTTGTAAGCCTTGCTTACTTCACTATAGCCAACAAACACACCCTTCTTTGATGAAGGATCTTCTTTAGTTCTATCATCAAGTGTGATATTGACAAAACATGTACATCCAAAGATCCTACAATGCTTGACACTCGGCCTTCTACCATAAAGAACCTCATGAGGAGTTTTACCATCCAAGGAAGCACTTGTCCATCTATTACATAGATAGTTAGCACATGCTAAAGCTTCCCCCCAAAAAGACTTAGCAAGATTAGCATGTAGTCTCATTGCCTTGGCACATTCACAAAGGGTTCTATTCTTCCTCTCGGCCACTCCATTCTGTTGTGGAGTCCTAGGACTAGACATCTCCCTCTTAATCCCATGTGCTATACAAAAGTCTTTGAACCTATTTGAGGTGTATTCCCCTCCATTATCAGATCTTAAGCATTTGATCTTTGTATTGAATTGGTTTTCCATTTCATTCTTGAACTTGACAAATGCAGCAAACACTTCATCCTTACTTTTAAGAAGATAGATCCAAGTATACCTACTAAAGTCATCAATGAAAGTTGCATACATCTTTGCCCCACCATTGCTAGTTGTACTAGAAGAATGAATATCAGAATGCACAAGTTGAAAAGCTTCTTTAGATCTAGAAGTAGATCTAGAATAAGCAAGTCTATGAGATTTGGACAAGGCACAATGTTCACAAACACTATTGTTTGCAACAAGACTTTTAGGGAGACCAAGAACAAGCTCTTTCTTTGCCATTACCTCCAAAGATTTGAAGTTGGGATGGCCCAACCTCTTGTGCCAAACTTCTTGGTTTGTCAATTGCTCCCTAGCCATACATCCTTCATGATTAGAGATCACACATGCATCAAGCTTGAAAAGTTTACCATGCCTCCTACCTTGAGCAATCAAGGATCCACATTTACTTATCAAACATGCATCTCCAATGAACTCCACATCAAGTCCTTTGTCAATCATTTGACTTACACTAAGCAAATTCTTAGTGATTGAAGGAATGTACAAAACATTTTCAAGATTTGCTTTCCTATTTGTTGAAAGGGAAATAGGAATAGTGCCTATGCCTTTGATGTCACATTGACCATCATTTGCAGTGTAGATGATGTTACCTTCTCCCTCATAAGACAATAAGGATGTAAAGTATTCCTTATGTCTTGTCATGTGAGATGAGGCTCCACTATCAATCCACCAAGGATCATTATCATCTATGTTGGCTAACAAACTTGAAGTCATAACAAGTGATTCACATGTGTTATGTTCTTCCTCATCTATTGTAAGATTTCCTTGCCTCTCTCCTTGCTCTCTTTTCTTCTTATAACATTCATTTGCAAAATGACCTTTTATCCCACAATAAAAGCACTTGAACTTTGACTTATTGTTCTTAGTAGAAGAGGAAGAGGAAGAGTGATCATCATGATCAAAGTTACCACCTTTGGACCATTTCCCTTTGCCTTTACCTTTGCCCTTGAATTTGCCTTTTGTGAAGAAAGCCTCTTCACCTCCACCTTGCAAGGATGCACCATCAAGCTTTGATTGCAACCTATGTTCTTCAGCCAATAAGATTTCTTGCAAGTCAACCACACTTGGCAAGACTCTTTGAATGGCAAAACTTTGCACAAGGTTAGCATGTTCATTTAGCAAACCATTCAACATAACTTGGACTATTTCACCATCTTTTATGTTCTCATCAATGCATGCTAAATCATCACTTAGGGACTTAACTCTCAAGATAAATGCATGAGCACTTTCACCCTCTCTTTGCCTACTAGAAAATATTTGTCTCCTTAGGGTCAATACCCTAGATGTGGACTTTGATTCAAAGAGCTTCTTTAAGGCATTCCATGCCTCACTTGCACTTTGACACTTTCCAACTTCCTTGAGAAGTTCATTTGTAACATTCATTTTAATGATATGAAGAGCCCTTTTGGCCTTCTTATCAAACCTTTGTTGCTCTTGAAGTGTGAGAGGTCTCTCTTCAATTTCTGCAACTATGTCCATGAGTTCATTCAACTCAAGTAAGGACTCCATCCTCACTTTCCAAGTAGAGTAGTTTGATGAACTCAACCTTTCACTAGACTCTAGCATGATCCCACCATTGGAAGCCATGATTCTAATGTTTCTTCAACTTTTAGGTTCTGTCCTAAAGCACTTAGCACTCACTTTTCTCTCAACAAATGATAGATAAAGAGATCTATGAAGATTTAGGACCCTAAAACACTTCTATCTTGAACCTAGATGGTTTCCAAGCATAGAAAGGAAGATTGAAACACATGCAGCACTTTGCACACACTAAGAATGGATTACAAAATCAAACCAACCTTAAGCTCTCAAACTTTCCAGCAAGTGACCAAATCAAGTTATGGTGTGAAGAGTTACTTGCATTCTTAGAAAATACCCAAAACTAGGATGCCAAGATTACCTAGTAATGAACAAACTTGATCAACATATGATCAACACACTAAGATATTGATTCAACCTGTAAAACCACATGTAAACCACACTTCTAAAAGTTTATAAACTCCAGCAAGTGATAAATACAAGATTTAGAGGTGAATGAATGAGCACACTTAGTGAATCACAAGACTAGCTTCACTATCTTGTCAAATCTTGGTGTTTAGATGTAGATCTAAGATCACTTCACATGAGAATGTTCTTGCATAATGGTTAACACCTTCCAGCAAATGCTCCAATCAAATTACATAAGGAGAGTTACTTACATGCTCAACAAAGTACACCAAAATTTATGCCAAAATTGATGACAATCTTTACAATATGCTCTTCACAATGGAGCTTACAATATGTTCTCCCAAAAAAGGGGATCTCTCATCCAAATGGGAGCTTTGCTCAGCCTTTAGGAGAATTACAACTCACTCAAAAGAGCATTTGTCATCCACTTAAGGAGAAGTTTCATCCACTTAAGGAGAGTGTTCATCCAAGAATGGAGATTGTCAACAATAGGATTGAAAAGAACATTGTTAGTATTGAATATGCACAAGCCTCACAATCACAAATGATTAGGTGTTATGATCTGATCCAAAATAGTTTCTTTTCAGCCTCTGATCTTCAATAGACCTGAAATATGCTTTTGATCCACAAGTTCAACTCACAAAACAAAGGTTAGTAAGATTTGATCAACAAAGCAATGCAAAATCATGCTAGAACTTGATCAAACATCCAAATATCACCAAAAATGGAATACTTACTGTAAATAGAAGCCAACCAGCTCTGATACCATGTGAAAAATACAGATCCTAAGTGGATCTAAACTCCAAGATCATTGGCTTGAATGCTTGCACTCCAAACTACATAAGCTAGGAATTGGCAACACATTCTATGCTACCTAGAATGCAAAGAACTTGATCAAAAAGCATTTATCACAAATGGAAACTTCCATAAACATCAAGTGCGGCCCAAAATAGCATTATACAGTCCATAATACATCAGCCTATCACTTTTGGAAAGCACCTAAGATCATACACAATAGCTTGAAGACAATACACACAACAATGCTCTCAATGGAGGAAGAAACAATGACAATGATCTATTGATCTCAATGAAGCATACAAAAGGTTTCTCCAACTTGTTCTCCACGACTTCCCTACTATTTATGGATGAGGAAGATGACTCTCTCTCCTCTCTCTAGAAGGTACTTGACCCTAGATATTCCCTATATAGGAAAATAGCTAGAAATGGCTTATATGACCAAAATACATCAAAATGGTCTCATTTTGAAGGGTATGAAGTTTGACACTTCATCATACTGAAAAAATACAGTAAATAAAAACATTGTGGCCTGGTTCACACGTGCAAAACTCCAGAACCAAAACTATTTACAATTTTAGCTAATTTAGGTCTCAAACTAGCTAGGAAATGTTGACAATTTTCACAATAATTACCATTGTTAATATTTAATGCTTTGACATTGTGAATATGTTTTTGCTAAACCTGCATAAACCAACTCTCTTGGAATATAGAGGGAATGGCATCTAAATGTCTATACGAGGTGGAATATCCCCTATAGCTTGGAATCAACCCCACATATTTTGCATATAGGTGGACTTGATGACACTTGTCGGAATATACAAGTAACATCTTGTTCCTTTTTGTTTTTGTATTTTTCTTCATTCAATCACACCCTCATTGGAAAACACGAGAGTGGATTGGTTGATTTCATCCTATCCATAGACTCCCAAACAAATCTTAGGCATTTTACATATTGCAAATGTATGAAATGACCAGAAATATCTCAAAAAACTTTTGTTACTTATCTGTTATCAAGTATTCACCTACTAGGTGTGAAGGATTTTAGATCATTCAATATCCAATCCATGTCCCTGATCTTTGGTTACAAAAAGGAGCAAACCAACAATCCTGCCAATGTAGAAAAATCAGCATCTACATACAAAATGAGATGCAAACTCTAAGAGATACTAATCAAACATGAACCAAAACATAAAATATGCTTTCTGTCTGTACAATTATAGTACCCTACTGTATTTCACACGTGTGGAACCGAAAATAGCAATAAATGATCATTCTACACATAGAATTGCAAGATAACATCATGAGAGTGCACCAATGAGTAGTGAACCCAAAGAGAACCATGTATAATGATGAAATGAGAGAGAGAAGAGAGAAGATGCGTCTCTCCACTAGTTACATCCTTTTATAATAGGTCCAAACACTATTTGGCCACTTGGCTTTTCCTCCAAAATGTAAACCCTACTATTTTTGGGTCTAGATTCAATGTACCCAAAGTTCAAATTTGAATCTCTCTCAAAAATCGACTACCGACTTTTCCACACTTTCAAAAAGTGTTTATTGAATGTATTTTAAACTAATATAACTTCAAAAATTTTATCTCTAAGTCTAAAATGAGTTTTGGCCTCATATTGACAATTTATCAAAATATGATTAAACTTGTTGAAATCTCTCACACTCCCCCTTCAACTAGTTTTGGCATAGTTTTAACCATACTACTTTTATCCAACTTTAGAATCTATCTCTTACATGAATTTTACACATCAAGATATAACTAGAACATGAAGAACCAAATAGAATGTGAATGAAATTATGTCGCCATGTTTCAAACTTTGAACTCTCTGGAAAATTACAGCAACCAAACAATAAATGTGAGTGATGACCATTTGCTTGCTTGTCTCCTCCAACTTTGTCCTTTCTTGATATGTCTCCACCATAAAATTCCATGAATAAGCCTCCATCTCCATCTTGCCACAAGAAACCATCAAACCTTGGAAATCCATGAGTAGGTGAGTACATCAATGATGAAAATCCAGCACCACATGACTCCATAAACCAAGTAGGTTGCACTAGTCCATCTTCAAGATCTACTTGACACAAGAAAATGACCATGAATTCACCAAAAACTGACAATCTCCAAATATTGGCATCAAGTAGTTCAAAACTTGAGAACTTGATCATGGATGAGTGATATAATGAGTCTTTAATAGCTTCATTTCCATCAGCAAAACCAGCCAAGAATGCTAGTACAACTCCAACAATAAGATATTGCAAGACAATGTAGCTAGTTTGTCTATATCTTGACAATTTGCACACATCCACATGAAATATCTCAAACATGAGATAGAACAAGTAAAGTAAACTTGAACAAAACTTCCTTGCTACTCCTTTGACCTTGCTTGAGTCTTCAATAAGCTGCAAAAATAGATCCATAACATCTTTGCCAATTACCTCTCCTTTGATGTTCTTGACTAGCTCCAAATTGCCACCTTTTCTTTTGTGTTGTTGAAGACCTTTGAGATCAACCTCTTGACCATCAAAATCATTGAACAGACTTTGTTTTCCAGATCCATTACTTGGTTTTACAGCATGAAAACCATGAGAACCAATATCCACTTGCATAGCATCATCTACACAAAAAGATTTTCCAAAACATGTCAGTAAAGCAAAATGAGTCACTTCCACTTGCTTACCTTTCTCTTGATCATCAAAGATATCATAGATATGAATTGTGAAAATTGTCAACATTTCCTAGCTAGTTTGAGGCCTAAATTGGCTAAAATTGTAAATAGTTTTGGTTCTGGAGTTTCACACGTGTGAACCAGGCCACAATGTTTTTATTTACTGTATTTTTTCAGTATGATGAAGTGTCAAACTTCATACCCTTCAAAATGAGACCATTTTGATGTATTTTGGTCATATAAGCCATTTTTAGCTATTTTTCCTATATAGGGAATATCTAGGGTCAAGTACCTTCTAGAGAGAGGAGAGAGAGTCATCTTCCTCATCCATAAATAGTAGGGAAGTCGTGGAGAACAGGTTGGAGAAACCTTTTGTATGCTTCATTGAGATCAATAGATCATTGTCATTGTTTCTTCCTCCATTGAGAGCATTGTTGTGTGTATTGTCTTCAAGCTATTGTGTATGATCTTAGGTGCTTTCCAAAAGTGATAGGCTGATGTATTATGGACTGTATAATGCTATTTTGGGCCGAACTTGATGTTTATGGAAGTTTCCATTTGTGATAAATGTTTTTTGATCAAGTTCTTTGCATTCTAGGTAGCATAGAATGTGTTGCCAATTCCTAGCTTATGTAGTTTGGAGTGCAAGCATTCAAGCCAATGATCTTGGAGTTTAGATCCACTTAGGATCTGTATTTTTCACATGGTATCAGAGCTGGTTGGCTTCTATTTACAGTAAGTATTCCATTTTTGGTGATATTTGGATGTTTGATCAAGTTCTAGCATGATTTTGCATTGCTTTGTTGATCAAATCTTACTAACCTTTGTTTTGTGAGTTGAACTTGTGGATCAAAAGCATATTTCAGGTCTATTGAAGATCAGAGGATGAAAAGAAACTATTTTGGATCAGATCATAACACCTAATCATTTGTGATTGTGAGGCTTGTGCATATTCAATACTAACAATGTTCTTTTCAATCCTATTGTTGACAATCTCCATTCTTGGATGAACACTCTCCTTAAGTGGATGAAACTTCTCCTTAAGTGGATGACAAATGCTCTTTTGAGTGAGTTGTAATTCTCCTAAAGGCTGAGCAAAGCTCCCATTTGGATGAAAGATCCCCTTTTTTGGGTGAACATATTGTAAGCTCCATTGTGAAGAGCATATTGTAAAGATTGTCATCAATTTTGGCATAAATTTTGGTGTACTTTGTTGAGCATGTAAGTAACTCTCCTTATGTAATTTGATTGGAGCATTTGCTGGAAGGTGTTAACCATTATGCAAGTGTGTTTTCAGGTTCTTAACAGGTTGAGGAACATTCTCATGTGAAGTGATCTTAGATCTACATCTAAACACCAAGATTTGACAAGATAGTGAAGCTAGTCTTGTGATTCACTAAGTGTGCTCATTCATTCACCTCTAAATCTTGTATTTATCACTTGCTGGAGTTTATAAACTTTTAGAAGTGTGGTTTACATGTGGTTTTACAGGTTGAATCAATATCTTAGTGTGTTGATCATATGTTGATCAAGTTTGTTCATTACTAGGTAATCTTGGCATCCTAGTTTTGGGTATTTTCTAAGAATGCAAGTAACTCTTCACACCATAACTTGATTTGGTCACTTGCTGGAAAGTTTGAGAGCTTAAGGTTGGTTTGATTTTGTAATCCATTCTTAGTGTGTGCAAAGTGCTGCATGTGTTTCAATCTTCCTTTCTATGCTTGGAAACCATCTAGGTTCAAGATAGAAGTGTTTTAGGGTCCTAAATCTTCATAGATCTCTTTATCTATCATTTGTTGAGAGAAAAGTGAGTGCTAAGTGCTTTAGGACAGAACCTAAAAGTTGAAGAAACATTAGAATCATGGCTTCCAATGGTGGGATCATGCTAGAGTCTAGTGAAAGGTTGAGTTCATCAAACTACTCTACTTGGAAAGTGAGGATGGAGTCCTTACTTGAGTTGAATGAACTCATGGACATAGTTGCAGAAATTGAAGAGAGACCTCTCACACTTCAAGAGCAACAAAGGTTTGATAAGAAGGCCAAAAGGGCTCTTCATATCATTAAAATGAATGTTACAAATGAACTTCTCAAGGAAGTTGGAAAGTGTCAAAGTGCAAGTGAGGCATGGAATGCCTTAAAGAAGCTCTTTGAATCAAAGTCCACATCTAGGGTATTGACCCTAAGGAGACAAATATTTTCTAGTAGGCAAAGAGAGGGTGAAAGTGCTCATGCATTTATCTTGAGAGTTAAGTCCCTAAGTGATGATTTAGCATGCATTGATGAGAACATAAAAGATGGTGAAATAGTCCAAGTTATGTTGAATGGTTTGCTAAATGAACATGCTAACCTTGTGCAAAGTTTTGCCATTCAAAGAGTCTTGCCAAGTGTGGTTGACTTGCAAGAAATCTTATTGGCTGAAGAACATAGGTTGCAATCAAAGCTTGATGGTGCATCCTTGCAAGGTGGAGGTGAAGAGGCTTTCTTCACAAAAGGCAAATTCAAGGGCAAAGGTAAAGGCAAAGGGAAATGGTCCAAAGGTGGTAACTTTGATCATGATGATCACTCTTCCTCTTCCTCTTCTACTAAGAACAATAAGTCAAAGTTCAAGTGCTTTTATTGTGGGATAAAAGGTCATTTTGCAAATGAATGTTATAAGAAGAAAAGAGAGCAAGGAGAGAGGCAAGGAAATCTTACAATAGATGAGGAAGAACATAACACATGTGAATCACTTGTTATGACTTCAAGTTTGTTAGCCAACATAGATGATAATGATCCTTGGTGGATTGATAGTGGAGCCTCATCTCACATGACAAGACATAAGGAATACTTTACATCCTTATTGTCTTATGAGGGAGAAGGTAACATCATCTACACTGCAAATGATGGTCAATGTGACATCAAAGGCATAGGCACTATTCCTATTTCCCTTTCAACAAATAGGAAAGCAAATCTTGAAAATGTTTTGTACATTCCTTCAATCACTAAGAATTTGCTTAGTGTAAGTCAAATGATTGACAAAGGACTTGATGTGGAGTTCATTGGAGATGCATGTTTGATAAGTAAATGTGGATCCTTGATTGCTCAAGGTAGGAGGCATGGTAAACTTTTCAAGCTTGATGCATGTGTGATCTCTAATCATGAAGGATGTATGGCTAGGGAGCAATTGACAAACCAAGAAGTTTGGCACAAGAGGTTGGGCCATCCCAACTTCAAATCTTTGGAGGTAATGGCAAAGAAAGAGCTTGTTCTTGGTCTCCCTAAAAGTCTTGTTGCAAACAATAGTGTTTGTGAACATTGTGCCTTGTCCAAATCTCATAGACTTGCTTATTCTAGATCTACTTCTAGATCTAAAGAAGCTTTTCAACTTGTGCATTCTGATATTCATTCTTCTAGTACAACTAGCAATGGTGGGGCAAAGATGTATGCAACTTTCATTGATGACTTTAGTAGGTATACTTGGATCTATCTTCTTAAAAGTAAGGATGAAGTGTTTGCTGCATTTGTCAAGTTCAAGAATGAAATGGAAAACCAATTCAATACAAAGATCAAATGCTTAAGATCTGATAATGGAGGGGAATACACCTCAAATAGGTTCAAAGACTTTTGTATAGCACATGGGATTAAGAGGGAGATGTCTAGTCCTAGGACTCCACAACAGAATGGAGTGGCCGAGAGGAAGAATAGAACCCTTTGTGAATGTGCCAAGGCAATGAGACTACATGCTAATCTTGCTAAGTCTTTTTGGGGGGAAGCTTTAGCATGTGCTAACTATCTATGTAATAGATGGACAAGTGCTTCCTTGGATGGTAAAACTCCTCATGAGGTTCTTTATGGTAGAAGGCCGAGTGTCAAGCATTGTAGGATCTTTGGATGTACATGTTTTGTCAATATCACACTTGATGATAGAACTAAAGAAGATCCTTCATCAAAGAAGGGTGTGTTTGTTGGCTATAGTGAAGTAAGCAAGGCTTACAAAGTGTACATTCCTTCTACAAAGAAAGTTGTCATAAGTAGGGATGTCATCTTTTATGAAGAGAATGTTTCCAATGTTGTTGATGTTGATGTTGATGTGCCTACTAATCATCATGATGTGCAAGATGTCTTGGATGAAGATGGAGATGCCACTCCAAAGCAAACTTCAAGGAAGACTCAAAGGCAAAGGGCTAAGCCATCAAGGCTAACCTATGATGAAAAAGGAAAGCAAGTGGTGGACAACTCTAACCTTGCTTTTCTTACCTCTTTTGATGAACCAACTTGTGTAGGTGAAGCAATTCAAAAGAAGGAATGGATCCAAGCCATGGATCATGAGCATCAAGCACTCATCAAAAGCAACACATGGAGGTTGGTAAAGCTTCCAAAGGACAAGAAGGCAATTGGTTGTAAGTGGATCTTCAAGATCAAGACAAATCAAGATGGATCAATCAACAAGTACAAGGCAAGGTTGGTGGCAAAGGGGTATGCTCAAGAATATGGTATTGACTATGATGAGACCTTTGCACCCGTGGCAAAGATGGTAACTATTCGAATCCTAATCTCTCTTGCAACTCTTTATGATTGGGATATGTGGCAAATGGATGTTACTAATGCCTTCTTGAATGGTGATCTTGAAGAAGATATTTACATGGAGCAACCCGAGGGCTATGTTTCACATGATGAGCCTAATCATGTGTGCTATCTCCAAAAGAGTTTGTATGGGCTAAAGCAAGCACCAAGGAGTTGGTATGCTAAGCTCAATTCCTTCTTACTTTCTCAAAACTTTGTTATGAGTGAGTATGATCATTCTCTCTACTTTAGATTGAATGAAAATGATATCACTTTACTTTTGATCTATGTTGATGACATTATCTTAAGTGGTGGTAACAATCTAGATATAGATGAAATCAAGATGGCACTCAAAAGAGAGTTTGAAATTCAAAAGTGAGGAGGTGGTGAGTACACTTCCAGTAAATTTCATGATTATTGTGAGCTTGAAGGCATTAAAAGGGAGTTTTCTTGTGCATATACACCATCTCAAAATGGGGTGGCTGAAAGAAAGAATAGAACACTATGTGAATGTGCCAAAACCATTAGAATTGAGGCATCCTTGCCAAAAGACTTTTGGGGTGAGGCCATCAATTGTTCAAACTATCTTTGCAATCGACTCCCTCATGTTGCACTTGGAGGAAAGTCACCATATGAAGCACTCTATTTGAAGAAACCTAAGGTTGAACACCTTAGAGTATTTGGATGCATTTGCTTTTTCCATATTCCCTTGGAAACAAGAAAGAAGGATGATCCTTGTGCAAGCAAAGGAGTAATGGTTGGATATTCATCCAACAAGAAAGCCTATCGAATCTACATGCTCTCTACCTCTAAAGTAATTGATAGTAGAGATGTAGTTTTTCATGAAGAAGAAAAGTCCAATCTTGGAGGGGCCGAGATCAAGCAACCTCAAAATCTATCACCTATTGTTATTGAAGACAATCAACATATGGAGGAGTCGAGATTTGAAGATGGAAGTCCTCGGATTTTCCCTAGAAGATCCATGAGGGAGAGATCCGAGCCCAAGAGGCTCACTTATGATGACAAAGGAAAACAAGTGGATTTTGATTCCACTTATGCTTATTTTGTTTCTCATGAGGAGCCCAAAGATGTTCAAGAAGCCCTCAATACCAAGGAGTGGTATGAGGCCATGAAGATTGAATATGATGCCTTGATCACCAACCACACATGGGAGCTAGTGGATCCACCACCTAACATGCATATCATTGGATGCAAGTGGGTGTTCAAGATCAAGTACAATCATGATGGCTCCATCAACAAGTACAAGACAAGATTATGTGCTAAAGACTTTGCACAAATATATGGCCTTGACTATGAGAAAACCTTTGCTCCTGTAGCAAAGATGGTGACAATAAGAATCATAATCTCTCTTGCCTTATTTTTTAAGTGGAAACTGTTTCAACTTGATGTCTCCAACGCTTTTTTGAATGGCTATCTTGAGAAGGAGATATACATGGAACAGCCTCAAGAATTTATCAAGGATAAATCTAAGGTATGTTTGCTATTTAGAAGTCTTTATGGCTTGAAGCAAGCACCTAGATCATGGTATTCAAGACTCAACAACTTTCTACTTTCATTAGGATTTGTGCTTAGTGACTATGATCCTTCTATGTACTCAAAGTTTGATGTTAGTAATATTGTCATTCTTCTAATCTATGTAGATGACATTATTCTTAGTGGAAGTTGTTTGATGCTAGTTCAAGAAACCAAAGATGCATTAGGAAAAGAATTTAAAATGCAAGATCTAGGAGAGATCCATTACATTTTGGTCCTTGAGATTGATTTTCATGAAGAGTATCCTTTTATTTGTCAATTTAGATATGTCTTTTCTATGTTGAGAAAATTCAATATGCAAAATTGTAAAGGCATAGATACTCCCATGGAGCAACATGTAAAAGATCCTATTAAAGGTGATGAAAGATCCTTCGTGGACATCACACTTTATAGGAGTCTTATAGGCTCCTTAATTTGCTTACTATCACTAGACCCGATTTGAGCTATTGTGTGCACAAATTGAGTCAATTTATGCAAGATCCCAAGATCCAACATTGGAAGATGGCCAAGAGAGTTCTAAGATATGTATCTTCTACTCAAGATTATGGTTTATTGTACAAGAATGAAGATCTAACCATTGTTGGCTATTCAGATTCCGATTTTGCAAGTGATAAAATGGATCGGAAGTCCATTAATGCATATCCTATCTTTATTGGAGGCAATCTTGTGTCTTGGCTTTCAAAGAAGCAAGATACCATATCTCTATCATCTTGTGAGGCCGAGTACAAAGCACTCACTACAACAACTAAAGAGGTGCCTTGGATCAAGAGGTTAATCATGGAGCTAAAGTGCATCAAAGAGGATGATCTTCCCTTGATCAAATGTGACAACATATCGGCACAAGCTCTTGCAAACAATCTTATTTTTCATGCAAGAAACAATCATATAGAAGTGGCACACCATTTTGTAAGGGAAAAGCTCATTGGAGGTGAAATCAGCTTAGAACATGTCAACACATCTTCGTGTATTGCTAATCTTCTCACAAAGCCACTTTGCAAAAGTGCCTTCTCAAAGCATAGGTCTAATCTTGGTCTTATCTCAAGATCAATGCTTGATCCACGTTAGATACATTTTTAGGAGGAGTGTCAAAATATTGAAAAATCTATCTAATGTTGTGAGTATGGGTCCTAAAAATGCCAAAGATGAATTGAGCTCTTCTATTTGGATTTTTTCTTTTAGAAGCAAGTGAGAGATTAACTTCATCTAATCATTCTATTTGGATTTCCTTTTAGAAGCAAGTGAGAGATTAACTTCATCTAGATATTCTATTTGGATTTTTCCTTTTAGAAGCAAGTGAGAGATTAACTTCAAAGTATCTTAGCACTCATCCTATCGCTCAATATTTATTGGCCAAACTATACTTGAAATGTCATAAGGTCCGACCTCTTCATCATTTGGCCTTCCGACTCCTTATGCGAAAACACTCTTTTGTTGTTTTGCATCCCTTTTGTCACTTGGTTGTTCGCTCTCTCTGATGGAGGTCGTTACTATATAGCTACCACATTGAGAAGCATTTCTCAGCAGTTGGAGCATTTGGTTTATTGTAGATCAATCATCCAGAGTCTATTCAAGATCGCCATTGAAGCTCTTCTCCAGGGTGCACGGATTGGATACCACCATCATCATATATACTGGATTTATTATCATATTTTTTAGATTCGAGTTTATTGTCTCTTGTCTATGCTAAATTTAATTGTCAATTATAATATGGTATCAAAGCTTAGGTGCTAGATCGAGATTGTTTGAGTTCTGAAAGTTCTATGCATAACTAAGTAGTTTGATGGCATCAGAAGGTGCTGCTGTTCAAACAAGCATGCATATACGTCCACCAGCGTTTTTCGAAGGAAAGTTGGATGGAACTAACTATCCTTTGTGGAAGTTTAAAATATGTGTGATATTGGATTCCTACGGACTGTTGGAGAATGTTCTAGGATTGGAGGCTGAGCCACAACCAATCCTAGATGCTAAAGATGCATCGATTTTGATACCACCCAATCCAGCAGTGCTTCGGACATGGAAGCAACAAAATGCAGATGCCTTATGTGCAATTGTGACAAGCGTTTCAGATTCTATGTTAACATTGACTCAACATACTTTCAAAGCTAGTGAACTGTCCTGAAGACTCAGTAGGAGACAAGAAATCAAACCAAAATACAGAATCTGGAAAATTAATTGGCCATGGAACGATTTGTTGATGAAGAATCTGTAGACATTTTTCTCACCAGGATCAAGAACTTGCAAGATCAAATGGCTGTTGTGGGTATAGCCAAGTCGAGTGAAGACTTGGCTCATAGATGCATTCGTGTACCCTCAAAAATTTGATGGTTTGGTGACTGCACTAAACGCACAAGTACGAATTCCAGTTTTGAGCTTTGAGGTATTCAGTGCTTTATTGATGGAGGAGGACCTACGGTTGAATATACGCAATGGTACAAATGCTGCTTTTGTCATTAATGCAAAAGGCAAGAGTGGAGCTTTTTTAGATGACAAAAAAAGTTAAAGCCCAAGAAGTTTAAGGGTGAGTGCTACTATTGTGGAAAGAAAGGCCATATGGTGAGAAGCTGTAGGGCAAAGAAATTATGAAAATACATGAGCCAACAATTGTGGATGAGGCTATGGCTAGTCCATAATGGAAGGAGTCCATGCAAGCTGAGTATGATAGCATTATTAAAAATCAAACTTGGGAGCTTGTGGACTGACCTCATAACAGGAAAATCATTGGCAGCAAGTGGATTTGGAGAGTCAAGTACAAATCTAATGGCACTCTTGAGAAGTATAAATCCAGGCTTGTTGCGCAAGGATTTTCACAAGTTGAAGGTTTTGATTTTCAGAAACCCTTTTCTCCTATAGCTAGAATAACTACTATTTGTACTATCATTGCTTTAGCTACTACCAGGGGATGGAAGATTATTCAGATGGATGTGAAATCAACATATCTGAATGGATGCCTTGAAGAGGAGATTTATATGTTCCAGCCACCAGGTTTTGAAGTACTAGGTTTAGAAAACAAGATTTGTAGACTGAAGAAGGCTTTGTATGGGCTAAAGCAAGGAGCAAGAGTTTGGTATAAGCGAATAGACGATTTCTTTTTGTCAAAAAAAATTTCTAGATGTGCTTCTAATGCAAACTTATATTTCTATAAGGAGGGTGGCAAGTATGTGGTTATTGTTCTTTATGTGGATGATTTAATAATCACTGGTGACCATGAAAAAATGATTCAAAAAACTAAGGCAACGTTAAGTTTTGAATTTGAGATGACAGATTTGGCACTTATGCACTACTGTTTGGGAATTAAAGTCTACCAGGATGTAGAAAGCACGTTCATTTCTCAACAGAAGTATGTTCGAGAAATTCTGATATCTTATGACATGGATGACCGTGTACCAGTGGCTATTCCTATGGAAGTGAATCTTAAACTATCTAGTGAAGATCCTTCACCACTTGTCGATTCTATGAAGTACTGAAAACTTGTGGGAATGTTGATTTATCTAACTACCACAAGATTTGACATTTTTTTGTTGTTGGTGTCTTAAGAAAATTTGCAAACATGCCTCATGAAAATAATTGGAAGCATGTCATGAGAGTTCTTAGATATCTTAAAGGTACTTTGAACTATGGTATTACTTATGGTCATGGAGAACTCTTGGCAGATTACTATGATTCTAATTGGGCAGGAGATTATGATACACGAAGACTAGTTTTTGGATATTGTTTCTCACTTGGTTCAAGAATTGTTTCTTGGAATAGTAAGAAGCAAGCAACCGTAAAATTATCTTCTACTGAAGCAGAATACAATGCAGCTTGTGTTGTAGCTTGTGAGGCAGTATGGATGCGGAGGATTTTAGCGGACCTGAGTGTATCTGTTCATGATGCTACAGTTCTAAATTGTGATAGTCAAAGTTGCATGGCTATAGCCAAGAACCCCGTGTTGCATGCTCGGATGAAACACATTGAAATACACTATCATTATATTTAGGAGCTGATCGAGGATGGAGTTATTGAGTTGGAGTATTTTCCAACAAACGAGAATGTTGCTGACATCTTTACGAAAGCTTTGGGATCAGTTCAACTTTCTGGTCATCTTCTTTAACTTGGTCTTGGACCAAGACAGTGATTTACCTTCGGGTGAATGTTGAGGGGGGGTGCTAGACATAACTAAACATTCACCTCTCAGTTTAGTAGTCACTAGTTAACCATAAGCTCAAATCTGTAAGGCCCCCGTTATGAGGAGAAGCCATAATTGAGCACGATTGTTAGTATGGAGTCTAATGTGAGACCATGATGGTTATGAGATGGCTGGATTACATAGCAGGAAGTCCGGGGGGTGGTAGCCCCCCAGTGGGGGGTTTGGGGGGCAGAGCCCCCCAACGACAAGGTCCGGGCCTCTTCATCATTTGGCCTTCCAACTCCTTATGTGAAAACACACTTTCGGTGTTTTGCATCCCTTTTGTTACTTGGTTGTTCGCTCTCTCTGATGGAGGTCGCCACTATATAGCTACCACCATTTGAAAAGCATTCCACAGTAATTGGAGCATTCTGTTTATTGTAGATTAGTCATCCAGAGTCTATTCAAGATCGCCATTGAAGCCCTTCTCCAGGCTGCACGAATTAAATAGCACCATCATCGTATGTATTGGCTTTATTATCAGATTTTTTAAATTCGAGTTTATTGTCTCGTGTCTATGCTGAATCCAATTGTCAATTATAATAGCTATGTATTCCGATTCTTGTGAAGATAATGCTACTGAGGCCTATTTTCGGTTATTACATGAAATTGGGCCTTGGTTGAACAAGAAGACAAATCTAGAGATCGGCTTTCTTGTGTCAATATCTCCTACCCAATCTGCATCTGTGTAGCCCTCCAAAATGTTGGCAACTTGGGTGCCTCCATAGTAGATGCTAAGCTCTTTTGAGGCTTGGACTACTTCATGAATTTCATCAAAGCCTTCTGGACCCGAATTTGAAAGAAATTGGCTGAGAGCGCTGATGGAATAAGCAAGGTCGGATCGTGTAGATCATAGCATACATCAATGAACCGATTATTGAGTGAAACAAATACTGCTTCATCTCCTCTTTTTTTTACTCGGATTTTGGACATTGCTCCTTTGATAGCTTCAAACCAGGGTCGAGTGGGAAGTGGCTTGGTTTGCACTCGGCCATTCCATATTTTGCCAGTACATTGGCATTACCTAATGGAATTGGGCTTGAGCATGAATTCCAACAGGCAGGTGAAAGGTTTCTTTCACAACTAAATAAATCAAGAGCAACAAAATCTCGTGTCTCTTGGCATTGGCACCACAACCTACATGGCGGCAGTACATCTTGGAGTGCACATCGTGGTCCATCAGGGCATATGTGTCCAGTTCAAGGACATTGAGAATAAATCCCCACTACGTCCCCATTCCACAATGCAAAAAATAGGTGTAGTGTGTGAAGAATTGAAAAAGATTATCTATGTTAGATATAGGGGTCTTAGTTTTTTACATCAAGCATCTAGGTGTAGGATGTTGATAGGAATAAATTTGGCATAGATGGCAAATTATGCATTTCCACTTGTAATGCCTCTATTGAGCCAAAATAGAGTAAGAGGCTAAACACGTGCCAATTAGAGTGTAGACAAGTGTAAAGTTTTTGTTTGATGAATTCCAAGAGGTCCAATAGGATTTAGAGGTGGAACCTTGTGAGGTCCAATAGGAAATTGAGGTGTGCTTGAATATAGTCCATTAGAATTAAGAGGTGCATGGATCAATGATCCAATAGGATCAAGAGGTGACAAAATATGGTCCAATCATAGTTAAGCATAGTAGTAGCTCGTGGACCTACTAGTATCATTGTACTCCTCATTTTGAATCTAATTGATTTGGTGATTTCATGGATTTTGTGAGTTATTGGATTTCTAGCTTTCTCTCTCTACCCAAGAGCTCATGATGCATTTTCTCTCTCTACCCGAGGAGAGCAACTTGTTTTTACTTAGATTATTTTAAATACTTCCCACACGTGTGAGTGAGAGTTGGAAGTGATTGAATGCATGTAGTAGTGTGTTTTTTCCATAGGATCTAAGATTGATTTTGAATCTCAATCTAGTCTTGATCTTGGTGCATCTACACACCTTAGGAGATCACAAGTACATGTAGTGGACAGTCCACACGTGTGAAATTCAACATAGTGTGGGACACATTTATACCAGATAATGATCAGAATCATGAACTGGCCAAAGATCCATGTGGAGTACGGTTGGGGCATGGATGTAGATTCCAAAAGGGAACTCATCCAATTTTCAAAACAATATTTCAAGTGCCCAGATCCCACAGTTTGCGCGGTCATAGAATTCATCCACGACTTGGAATTTTTTATGCAGGTTTCCAACAAATGGGACGATTTTGTCTAATTTGACTAAGTTATAGTTCTTTCTCTTAGTAAGCCCATTGCAATGAGGCGAATAAGGTATTTTTTTGATGCCTTGGGTGAGGATATTCTTTGAATTTGGATGAGATATACTTATCACTATTTTCTGACCTTAGGGCTTTGATTTGTTTACTAGTTTCTTTCTCTGCTTGCTTCTTGAATGCCTTGAAAAATTTGAATGCCTCTTATTTATGTCTGATGAATACACAATTGTTCTTCTAGAATATTCATCAATAAAGATAATGAAAAATTTGACATTTTTCAATGACTAAGTTTGCATTGGGCCACATATTTCTATTTCTACAATGTTTAACAAATCTTTAGCTACATACAAATGACTTGATCTAAATGGGTTCCTAGCCTGCTTTCTGATAATGTGATCCTAGTAGATAGGGAGTTTGGCTTTCCTATCTGGATAGTTGAGATCAAGTATGATAGACTATTTAGAAATGTTCAATGTAGATGACCAAGTCTATAATGCCAAAGTAATCCTTTATTGATGTGAATAGAAGTATTTAGAGCTTGATTGATAGTAGAATAATAGTGACTCAGCCATACAAGTATTCATGCCTCTTTTTGAGTACAAAGATCTTCTTCATTTTATCGATAACTTTGCATTGATTGAATTAGAATTCTACTTTATGTCCTAGATCTATAAGTATGCTAACAAATTTAGTACATAAAATAGATATTAGCTTAAACTGATCATTCAAGAAGCTTAATCTTACAATGCCTTCACCTTCAATAGCATGTTTGCTATTATCACCAAGGTGAACATACTTTCTGATACTATAAGGCATATAAGACTGGAAGCAGCTGATATGGTTGGTCATGTGTTGAGTGGCTCCGAGATCAAGAAATCAGAACCTATTGTTGGATGCTTTCTAATGGTTGATCATGAATGCATCTTCATCCACTTCTTGATTAGGGGCATGAGATATTTTTGCAACTGCATTTACTTGATGATTTAATTGGCTTGTTGTTGTTCTTGGCTTTCAGTATCCTACAATTTTGAATCTCTTAGTTTGTGCACTTGCAATACTTGCAAACATATTCTTCTTTATCTGTTGATTTGATGACTGCTCTTGATTATGTGTCAATTTCTGATTCAACTTGGGTATGCTTATTTGAGCTTCTACTTATATAAAGCAAGTGTGAGTCTATATTCAAAAAACTGAAAGTTCCATTCCTTCAATTCTCATCCTACATCAACATATTAATAGAGTTAAATTTGATCATATTGTAATGATCATCACGACACAAAGTCACAATAATCACAATTTATTTTTGATGTTTCCTCTTTGATTTGCATCAAAAATCTCATCAAGATAATGTATAATATTATTATAGGAATGTCCTAAAAAATGGAAATAAAATGTAGTTACAGAGATTCACACACATGTGAAAAGTACATCTGCAGCTCACTAACAAATATAGATCTCAAATCTTGAAGCAATCTCTGAGGCTCGCCCACTCAAAACTAATTCTTTAGCATCAAACTTGCTAATTATGGATTGATTTTTTATCATAAATTATTATTTTCTACTTGGCTCTAATATCATGTTGAAGTACAACAAATTGGACTATAAATGAACCTGTAATTGATTCTTAAGAGTGATTGATTGATTGATTAGTCCCAACTATTGCCAAACTAGCACTCAAAAATTGTTCTAAATTGGCAATTCAGATCTAAACAATCAAGAGTGATCAAATTAAGATCAACATGAGCAAGCCCGACCTCACACATGTGAAATACGGTATGTAGATTGCATACACATCACAAAATCATCACACAAATGGAGTAGATAGTCGAGATTTTAGGAATCATAACCAAATTGGCTAGCTAACTCCTATCATTGGGATCTAATCTACCTACATTTGATCCACACACATGGGAAAATGCTCAATGTGTACAAAAAACTGTATACAAATCAAGCCATAAGTTGTCAATTTTCATAGAAACTAAGTGGCATTCCACTTTTGGAAGGCTTGGAGTCAAGACTATCTCATTATTTTTTGTTCTTTTCAGTTTGAAAGTAGAATAGTTGATGTATGCTTGATCTATCTCTATTGGAGAGTGGTAATAAATGAGTTGTTCCTATTTTACAGCTTGTTTATAGAGATCAAGATCAAATCTCTTCATGTGTTGATTAGCTTTTGATTCTATTTATTTATGTTGTTTAGATCTTGATCAAACTAGAAATTCTTTGTAGAATTGTCTATAAATTTGACATTGTCTTTGTGTATCATCTATTGTGCCTAGATCTACATTTAGAATTATTTAAGATCCTAGATTTTTACAAAATCTATATTTTTAGTATATCCATTTTATCAAGAAAATATCAAACTCAACTTCAATTATAAGTCCACATCAACTTCAATTATAACTCCACATTTTTTCTGATATAATATTTTTGGAATGATGTGGCATAGATATTGAGCACATTTTTTGAGGAAAAAAACTAAAATTATAATATGATTTTTTTTTTCAAAATTTTCATATAGATTAAAATAAATTATTATGTTTTTTAACATGTTCAATACATTTCAAAAACCTTTGACAAGTTTTAACCATGTATATTGTAAAAACTTAGGTAGTCTATCATAGAGGAGAAATATAATGCTTGTTAAAAAATAATACAACTGCAAATACATTAATATTTTTTAGTTATAATAATGATCTCAACTACCAATTTACAAACCTTGATGTATATCATTTTAAAATGTTATAAATTCAATGATTGTTTTTTTGTCTTTTATGAAAGATTCTATCATATGCATTAACATTCTAAGTTTGATATTTTTTCATATAACATCTTTAACATTTCACAATGTGATATAATCCAGAATATTTGAGTGTCATGTATAAAAGATTTACCTAGATTATATCGAATGTTAGCTTTCAATCTTCATATAATATCTCAATCATATTTTATTTTTTGAGTAGTGAAGATCATCTAAATAATCAACTTTGAGACTTTATAATTAAATTTCATAAAAAGATGTGCTAGGTCTTATAAGTAAAAAATATCATCATTGAAGACATTCATAAAATATTCACTTTGCGTTACTTTTTGAAATATGTGAGAAAATATTCAAGTTAGAGCATCTACATTGTCATCGTGATTCAAAACTAAGCAATGATAAGACATTGTATAAAATATTTATTATCATTTTGTATCAAATGCACTTGATTGAGATAATAACTAGACCAACGGTTCTATCAATTAATTCTTAGATACTATAAATAAATATTTGGCTTGAATTTAGAGTTTTAATATTGTAATGCAAGTTGGTGGTGAATAGAATCTACATAATGGAAGATACACCTTTGTGCTTGATTTCATTTTCATCATCTTTATGTTACAAATTTTTGAGAACTTATAAATTAGCTTTGTAGATAACACATCATCCATAATAGGAAAAAATTCATCAATGATATATATATATACATTTTTGTTATAGTACTAGATGAATATGTAGACTAGATTCTGTAGGAAGACAACAAAGCATAAACATATTATTTTATTATTCGTGGCACCAATAGTATCATATTTGTATAATATAAAAATTGCTCACAACTTATAATATATATCACAAGAAAAAATCACTTAAGTCTATTCTAGCATTGGAACAACATTTTTACCATATAGGTGAAATTTAACTTGTTGGGGGTATTGTGAAAGTACTGTACTTTAGGACCATAAATGGATCTACAAAAGATCCACAAGAGTGATTGGATGCTTGCTTGACAATCTACCAAAAAACTAGTCATCAAAAAGTTGATTTAGATTGGCAATTTGACAAACAACAAGCATTAACAATCAAAAGCATTGATCAACATTGAAATCCGAGGCCACACGTGTGTACTACAGGCTAAAGTATGGCCTTCAAGCTGAGAAACAAGTAGAAATTGATTTGGTTGCATTTGGATCACAAAAACTTAATGTACATAGTGGAGTAGTTTGAGATTGCCAATGAGCTCCAAAAATATTGTAATAAGGAAGTTAACTTAGTCTTTTTGCCCTTGAATGAAACCCTAGTCTATTTCCTAGAGTCATGCTTGGTAGATAGCTAGTTGGTCGATTTTTACCTTAAATCTAGGATTTAGGTCCTATAAACTAGGAATCACTACCAAAATGACATGACCAACCCTATGGACTTGACCTAACCTACATTAGGAGTGGATTGCCATGTAGCATATTGGCCTCACATGTGTGGAATCCACTTATGTACAAAGTTTACATTATACTACACAGTTTTTTATCAAGCTAGATTTGCCAATGTTTGGCAATTCTTTAGAGGTATTCCCATGTAAATAAATAAATTAGCCGAAAAAATGTAAATAAGTTGTGAGGTCATGGCATCCCGAGATTACGAACTCTCTCAAAGCTATTGGACCAGTCTCAGGAGCCGACCAGCCACATGTCCCCGTAGCCCCTTCCCAGGTCCACTCCATGTTCGTGATTCCTTGCAATTTCAAAGCTGCAGAATCAGAGCAACATATGCATTGTTATATGGTTATCCTATATACACATATATGTGTGTGTATGGGTGTGTATATTGTGTACGTAGTAGTACAGTGCTGTTGAAACAATTTGCATGTATGTAAACGCAATGTTTTCAAATCGGAATTTTCAATTAGTTCTTTGGTAGTTGTAGTGAGTGCTTTGTACTCGGCCTCACATGAAGAGAGAGATATAGTATCTTGATTTTTGGAAAGCCAAGATATTAGATTGCCTCCAAGAAAGATAGTGTATGCACTAATAGACTTTCGATCCATCTTGTCACTTGCAAAGTCCGAATCCGAGTAGCCAATAATGGATAGATCTTCACTTTTATAGAGTGGACCATAATCACAAGATGAAGATACATATCTTAAAATCCTCTTGGCCATCTTCCAATGATGGATCTTAGGATCTTGCATAAATTGACTCAATTTGTGCACACAAAAACTTAGATCGGGCCTAGTAATGGTAAGCCAAATCAAGGAGCCTACAAGACTCCTAAAAAGTGTGATGTCCTCAAAGGATCTTTCATCACCTTTATCAGGATCTTTTACAATTTGCTCCATTGGAGTATCTATGCTCTTAGAATTCTCCATATGGAATTTTTTCAACATAGAGTGAGCATATCTAGATTGGCATATAAAGACATGATTTTCATAAAAAACAATTTCTAGGCCTAGGATGTAATGCATCTCTCCTAGATCTTGCATTTTAAACTCACATCCAAGTGCTAGCGTGGTTTCATCAACTAGCTTGATACAACTTCCACAAAGAATAATGTCATCAACATAAATTATAAGAATGACAATATTGCTATCAACAAACTTTAGATACATGGAAGGATCATAGTCACTAAGAGTAAATCCTAGTGAGATAAGAAAAGAATTAAGTCTTGAATACCATGATCTTGGTGCTTACTTGAGTCCATAAAGACTTTTGAAGAGCAAGCACACTTTGGACTCATCCTTGATGAATCCTTGAGGTTGTTCCATATAGATCTCCTCCTCAAGATAACCATCTAGAAAAGCATTGGATACATCTAATTGAAACACCTTTCACTTGAAAAAACAAGCAAGAGAAATAAGAATTCTTATTGTCAGCATCTTTGCAACGGGTGCAAAGGTCTCCTCATAGTCAAGACCATGGATTTGAGCAAATACTTTGGCACATAATCTTGCTTATGCTTGTTGATGGTGCCATCATGATTGAACTTGATCCGAAATACCCACTTGCAACCAATCACATGCTTGTTGGATGGAGGATCCACAAGCTCCCAAGTATTGTTGGTGATCAATGCATCATACTCTTGCTTCATGGCATCATACCACTCCTTGGTATTGAGTGCCTCTTGTACATTCTTTGGCTCTTCATGAGAGACATAAAAAACATAATTAGTGGAATCAAGATCCACTTGTTTTCCTTTGTCAACATATGAGAGCCTCTTAGGCTCGGATCTATTCTCATGGATCTTCTTGGTGAGAAAATCCGAGGAGAGTCTTCTTCAAATCTCAACCCCATCACATCATGATTGTCTTCAAAATCAATAATTGATGATGCATCCATAGATTTCTTGATCTCGGCCTCTTTAAAAGATGAGTGTTGATCTTCATGAAAGACAACATCTCTACTTTCAATAATTTGAGAAGTAGAGAGTATAAAGACTTTATAGGCCTTCTTGGTGGATGAGTATCCAACCATGATCCCTTTGCATGCACTAGGATCTTCCTTCTTCCTTGTTTCCAAGGGAATATGGACAAAGCATAAGCATCCAAAAACTCTAAGGTGATCAACCTTAGGCTTCTTCAAAAATAAATCAAGCAATTGGCCAACACTAATAAGATTCTTGGTAAGCTTAGGTACATAAAGAACTTAAGAGGGAGAAAGAACTTTAGAGGATGCAAGCTTCAAGGGAATGTTCCCTATGCCTTCAATAGGACATTCAAAATCATTTGCAATGTATATTGATTTCTTGACTCCATCATAAGGTGTAATAGAAGAGAAAGAGTCCTTGGAGCTACACATATGTGAAGAGGCTCCACTATCAATATACCATAGGTCGTCCTTCTTGAAAGGAGTAGATGAGAAACTAGAGACCATAAGAGATCCCTCTCCATCTCTTGCAATAGTGTCTTCCTTCTCATTGGTAATGTTGGCTTGCTTGAGTTGATTCTTCTTCTTGAAGCAATTGCTGGCATAATGACCTTTCTTGCCACAATAAAAGCACTTGATCTTCTTCTTCTTGAGCTTGGATGATGAAGCATTAGAGGAATCATCTTCCTCCTCATCTTTGTCTTTGGATTTGACTTTGTCCTTGCTTGAGGATTGTTGATGGATGTTGGTTCTTGCTCCTCGCTTTGTGCTTATCCTTGGCAAAGAGAGCTTTGCCATCATTATGAGTGAGAGAAAGCTTGTCCATCCTCAAGAGCTTGTACTCTTGTCTTGATTCTTCCGAAATTAGCACACTTTGGAGAGCCTCCAAACTTGGTAGCTCCTCCTTAATGGCATAGGATTGGACAAGGTTATCAAATTCACTTCTCAAGCCATTGAGAATGACTTGAACTAGCTCATTTTAATTGATGGAATCACCAATGCAAGCAAGCTCTCTATGAATATCTTTTACTCTCAAAACATACTAATGCACTCTCATCACTCTTTTGGCTACTTTGAAAGATTTGATTCCTAAGAGTGAGAAGCCTAGAGGTATTCTTAGCCTCATAGATAGTCTTGAGACAATCCCAAGCTTCTTTGGCTGTTGTACAAGTACCTATCTCCCTCAATATCTCATTAGAGACATTCATCTTAATGTAGTGGAGAGCCATCCTAGCTCTCTTTTTGTATTTTTGAACCTCTTGAAGAACTTGTGGTTCTTCTTCAAGTCCAAGAACTATGTCCATCACGTCTTGAAGGATCAAGATGGACTCCATCCTCATTTTCCAAATTGAATAGTTTGAAGTGGTCAATCTTTCAGTTGGTTCCAACAGGGATGAACCCATTGAAGACATTTGAAGTGAAGAAAACTCAAATTATGAACAATAAATGTTGCTACACACTCTCAATAGGATCCAATATTAGAGTACTATCTCCTCCTATAAAAGATCTTGCAACTATTTGTGAATTGATTCTCACTACCTACACAAATCTCTCTAAAACAAGATCTAATTCACATCAAATGATAGAGTATAGGCAAAGTTAGGATCAAACACTCTAAGCACGTGTGAAGTACTCTAAGAAACCATATTTGACTCAAATACAATGATATTGCATGAAACAAAATGGCTAAGATCTCAAAACAATGCCTAGATCACATATAGATGAGATTGGCAAGCATACAACTGTGATTTTGGATCAACCAAGCAATCTCTTGACCAAACCAAATGTGTCCACCCAGGTCTAGGTGCCCTACCTAACCCTCTTCAAAAGCTTATAACTTTTGATTGGCTCAACCAAATGGAATGAAACTGATTGCATCAGAAACTAAACAAAAATAGCTTCAAAACAAGCTATCAAGCAAGATAAATGGATCAAACATGAGAGAGAACTTCCAAACTGAAATTGGATGTTCCTTACACGTGTCTGAGCACCTGATTCCGTACAGTACCAGGTCAGACCCAATCAATGTCCTTTTGATCTCTTTTGATCCAAGATTGAACAAGATAGCTAGGAAAATGGGCCTTGACAACTTCTAGCTCAAGATTGATGAAAAAAATTTCACTTAGATGGATCAAAATGCATGGTAACCTTAGGTATGCTCTGATACCATGTTGAATTTCACACGTGTGGATTGTCCACAACATGTACTTGTGATCTCCTAAGGTGTGTAGATGCACCAAGATCAAGACTAGATTGAGATTCAAGATCAATCTTAGATCCTATGGCAAAAACACACTACTACATGCATTCAATCACTTCCAACTCTCACTCACACGTGTGGGAAGTATTAAAAAAATAATCTAAGTAAAAACAAGCTGCTCTCCTTGGGTGGAGAGAGAAAAAGCATCATGAGCTCTCCGGTAGAGAGAGAAAGCTAGAAATCCAATAACTCACAAAATCCATGAAATCACCAAATCAATAAGATCCAAAATGAGGAGTACAATGATACTAGTAGAGCCACGAGCTACCACCATGATTAACTATGATTGGACCACACTTTGTCACCTCTTGATCCTATTGGACCATTGATCCATGCACCTCTTAATTCTATTGGACTATATTCAAGCACACCTCAATTTCCTATTGGACCTCACAAGGTTCCACCTCTAAATCCTATTGGACCTCTTGGAATTCATCAAACAAAAGCTTTACACTTGTCTACACTCTAATTGGCACGTGTTTAGCCTCTTACTCTATTTTGGCTCAATAGTGGCATTACAAGTGGAAATGCATAATTTGCCATCTATGCCAAATTTATTCCTATCAACATCCTACACCTAGATGCTTGATGTAAACAACATAAGACCCCTATATCTAACATAGATAATCTTTTTCAATTCTTCACACAGCTAAGGTATAGTTACTTGCCTGCCCTTATGCAAGGGCACATACCCTTAATCCTAAGGGTATCTTGCCATTTATCTCCCAACACTAAATGGACTATTAGGGGTCTAAAGTACTACTAGTTACATAGGTATGTAACAACTAAACTACTTGGGTTAACCTCAAGCTAAAATTATCCTGGGACTCACAAATAGGTTTGGCGCCTATTATACTCTGGACTCAAACGTGAACTCTTCAAGCTATGGTGATGAGAAGAAGACCGAGATCCTTGATATGCTCTGCAATTTTTTATAATGAGAGGAAAGACGATGGCACATGGATTGCTTGTGAATATCATAAAGCTTCTTGGGTACTGATGCATCCATCGGCGAGAGAGGCTTTTCGCCAAAAGAAAAATGCCAAGTATACATATAGATCTTATTGGAAAGGGCGGATTATTGATTTGAAAGTTTCTTCAGGAGGACAAACCATTTCAAAGGTGCTTATTCAACATGTTTATATGCATTCAGAACTTAATGTGGAGGCTGTAAATCCACATGATTTTTGAAAGTGTAATTGTAAGTATCTTAATTTTTTGGGTTGCTTGTCATTTTTAAAATGTAATCGTATATATGAATCAAAGCTTGTTATGATTTTGTATTGCAGATCTATATCCTTCAAATGTACATGAATGGGAACCTGTGGCATCTCTTTCAGGTATTATAGATGTCATCCATTCAAAAATTGACAAATTGCAATACAGAAGACAAACGACAAAAGAACTTACAGATTCTGGATGACGCTATGTATATTCCAGAAAGAAATGGAGGAATGGGAAAACTAGAGTGTATATCTCTACCTAATTTTCAAGATAACCTGTGGTGGATTGCAGTCAATGACTATAATAAAATGTTTTCGTTACAAGCTATATAATGATGTACAAAAGTCACTCAAAACTAGTACTGGATCAAGAAATGTGCACTTAAGCTGGTTTGTTTCAATGTCATTGTTTGTCAGCTCTTTTTCAAACATGGAGGTACATCGAACTCCCACATTGTTTGTTTGCAAAAATCTATTAGATGATTTTTTATTCAAATTCATGAAAAAAGGTTGGGATATAAGATCTGCTGAATTCACATGTGTGGGATGCCCTACACATGTATTTTTGATCTCCTAAGCCCAACAATACCATAAAGATCAGACTAGCATTGGTTGTCAATAGGAAAGCTGATCATACAAGCAATATTATTGTGTTACAAGCAAGATCTGTCAACAAAACATAAGCCTAAGCATCATAAATGCCTCTACTCAGCTAGAGAGAGAAAATAGGAAGTACAAAACTTGTGGAGAGAGAGGGCGCACAAAGAGCTTGTCTCCAAATTTGCATTACACACAAATTTCATCATTTTCTCAATGAGAGTACATCACATATATATAGATCCATGGACTCTCCTCCTACTTTGAGTTGAATTGGATTTGTGGATCCACCTCTCAAGCTATCTAGACTTATCCAAGCCACCTCACTATGTCTAATTGTGCCACATAGTCTTTTCATGCATTAAATGTGGCATGTAAAGTACAAATGGCAATTCCTATGGTAGCTCAAGTTTCTACTTCTACCTACCTTGAATATTTTATTCTAAGATGGGTGGGGGGGGGCTCTACCCCCAAACCCCCCGTTGGGGGGCTACCATAGGGGGCTCTACCCCCTGAACCCCCCAGCCATCTCATAACCATCGTGGTCTCACATTAGACCCCATACTAATAACCGTGGTCAACACCGTGTCTACTCCCCCAATTCGCAAGACTCCTAACTCTCTCCAGACACCCTTGCCATCATGAATCTTGTCAGCTTCACACCACCCATTTTCCCAAACATCTTGGACACTACCCTCCAATTTTCCATGCCCAACTTCGTTCTTTCTTTCGAACAACTCATCTCTCCTCCCATCCACACATATGTCGTTGCTCCCAGTCTTCCTTCTACTTCTCCCACCATTCAAGATGTTGAGTCTGACAAACCATTAGACGATGACACATTCAAGGGCATTGTTTTTATTTTCTCGCCTTTGCATGTTGATCCCATTGCACTAGAGGACTTGGTCCCAGAAGAGGTCCTGATCGAGGATGATGATGATGAAAAGAAAAGGGTTGCACCACAATAGATCCCAGCCAATACCTCCACACCGGTTGCTCCATGGAACATCACAATGGCCTACCAGTGGTTGGGCACAGTGCTCGAGGGCCTAGTAGAGGCCAAGCATAATTGTAAGGCCATGTAGTCAAATTGGCTAAAAATAACACGGAGTTGTGCGCCGAGCTGGAACAGCTCCAACAAGAATATCAAGTGGCACAACAACACATCAAGGCCGAGAAGGCAACAGTCTTGAAGCTGGAAAAACAAGAGACAACACTTTAGAATCATATCCAAACTCTATATAAGCCGGTGGTGGACGCAGCTGCCCAAGTCCAGCAAGCCACGGCTTTGGATCTAGTCCCACTCCAAGGCCCCCAACTACAAGTGGCATAGAAGGAGAATCAATGCTTAGGAGCGGATTCCTTCTATGTCAAATCTGTCTGAAACTCTATAGTACACGACCGCTCACCCAGCATGAGGTAGACTATCTAACCCAGTACGTGCAACGTGTCTCATTTCTACTCCTCAAATTCACTTTGAAGATGTTAACAATGACTTTCATGTAGAAGGAATCTTTAAGAAGTTTCAATGAACCAACATTGTATTGAGTTGCACCAGTGTCAGCAGGTACCAATTTTACAAATTTTGTACTGTTTTGGTACTATTTTTGTGTTGGTAAAACTCTTTAGTATGAAAGATTCGTACTTCAAGAACTTATCATGAACCAAATCTGATCCTACTGACTGCCAAATTAGGTCTTTTATAGTTAGTATCTCATTTTTTTTTAAATCTACCAAGTTGGTATTATTTAGACTTCTCGTGTCTCTATTTTACCAATAAAACTATAGATCAGTGATAACAAGAATACTCATCAAGTTCACTATGAAGATGTTACCAATGGCTTAAATGCAGAAGGAATCTTTAAGAAGTTTCAATAAACCAACACTGTATTGAGCTACACTAGTGTCGGTACCAATTTTACAAATTTTGTACTGTTTTGGTACTATTTTTGTGTTGGTAAAACTCTTTAATATGAATGATTTGTAGTACAAGAACTTATCGTGAACCGATTCTGATCCTACTGACTACCAAATTAGGTCTTTTATACTTAGTGTCTCATTTTTTTTTTAAATCTACCAAATTGGTACTATTTAGACTTCTCGTGTCCCTATTTTACCCATAAAACTATCAAGTTGGGTACTTTTTTCGTTATATTTTTGTGTGTTCACAACTCGCATACAATTTATTTTGGTCTTTTTGGTACTATTTTATTGTTGTTTACCAATTGGTAGAATCTAAGCATTAGTTACTACCAATTTTACAAGATTTGTACTATTTTTTTAATGTTTATGTGTTTGTGAAACTTTTGAGTACCAAACATTGGTACTATTTGAGCCTATCATATAGCAATTTTGATCCTCCAGACTACCAATTAAGGTTCTTCTACTTTCTACATGTTTGGTACTTTGGTACTATAAGATGCTTTGGTGCTTTGGTACTATAAGATGCTTTGGTACTTTGGTCCAACCTATTGGTAATTTCTACAGTTCTGGTACTTTGGTGCTATAAGAATTTTTTAAGGAGCTCTTTGACATGCAGTGTGCTTTGATAATTGTAATGTGTAGCAACAGAAAAAATATGGTGAGAATCTTATTGCAATGTGCAGAAAGATACTGAAATGTTAAGCACCAAAGCTGTCTGAAACTCTATAGTACCAATGCTTTTTCAATTGGTCCTTATCAATTTTCAATTTAGATAGTTCAAACTACCAAATTTGGTTATATTCTACTTCAAACTTGTTACTATCGCATATTATCAGTTTTGGTACTTTTGGTACTGTTTTTTCAACGGAAACGGCAAAACCCGTAGAGGGGGTTTGAGATCACTTATGTTGTGTAACACGATAAGACTTCTTGAATATAGATCAGTGGTTACGAGAATACTCCTCCACTTTGAAGATGTTAACAATGACTTTAATGTAGAAGGAATTTTTAAGAAGAGAGAGAGAGAGAGAGAGAGAGAGAGAGAGAGAGAGAGAGAGAGAGAGAGAGAGAGAGAGAGAGAGAGAGAGTTTGATAGAGTTAAAGATAGTAAACATTCTCAATTCTAGAAAGGGGTGTAGCCCTTGTTTTTTCCTTGTTGAAGGCATGGTATCATAAACGGTTCTTTGTTGGACTTGAAACATCCACAAGGAAGGCCATGTCGTTGGGGAGGGAGCGTTGTGATGACATTCTAGAATAGGATACAACCATATGGTTCAAGAATTTTGACTAACACTCTTCATGCTTTCTTTTTCTCATTTTCTCTCGTTTGATTCATATTGCTATGAATTTTAAAAAACAAATTAAGTTTGGTTTAATGTTCAAGTCGGCTTGGATCAACTTACGTGGTAATTCTTAGGCATATTATTATGTTTTTTAGTAAGTTGTAAGGTTTTTAGGCCACAGGTCAAGTTGTTCCAAATATTTAGAAGGGCTCACCTAGAAACGCAGATATCTCTTAGATGCTTTGAGACATTGAAGGCTTATTTTGTCCGAAAACTGAAGAAGTGGTACATCTGTTGCTATGTGTACCATATGCAAATGATATATTTTAAGGAGGCATTTATTCATATGAGACAAAACATGTTTGGTCATCATGAAAAGGATCATGCCTGCACATGTTCCATTTGTTGCAAAATTCAAGGATCAGATATTTACAAAGCAAACCAATCTATTTGTCCCAGCATTAGCAATATGTGGGAATCCCTTTTATGTGCAAAGCCTCCTAATTCAGAATACCATGCAAAAAAATGATTGTTCGGGGACTACAGTAAATGCGACATTTGCACGTTGCCATTATGTCCCTATGAGACATTAGTGGATAGCAGGGAGTTGTCTGTGAAGATCTTTACAAACATTGCATCAGAGTTTGTTGATGAGGGCAGTTCTATCAAAAAGAGAAAGGATTTGGTAGTGTAAAGAATGCGGAGCACTGCTTTTGTTGAGACCTGGTTTCAGCACATCCAAAAAACTTCATCAAACATAACTTTGTGTTTCGGCAGCAGTCACAACAATTTAAAGACTGCTTGCTAAAATTTCCTTCAAATGTTGTTGTTTTAGTCATTGACTTTGCGGAGAATTATTTGTTCAAGATGTAGAATGAGATACAGAAGTTACAAAGTCTTTTGGATTAGTCAAAAGTCAAATGGTGGTAGGTGGGGTGTGTTTCTTCCTACACCATAGATTCATTTGTATTTTTTGTAGATGGTGTGGATTACAATCCCATCTTTTGCAAGTAGCCAATAGGAAGCAAGGGGCAAGGACCACCCCAAAGATAAAAAGGCACCATTTGTAACCCAATTCTATGCTTAATAGAGAGGAAGATATTCTACTATTTTGAGAGCTCAAGCATCCTCATTTGCTAATCAATCTTGCTTATGCTCTTGTTATAATTTGCTTGTTGTTTCTAATTTTCATGTTTTTGCTTTGTGCTAGTTAAAGTTTCTCCATAAGCATGACATTGAGCATTTGAGCTAACCTCTATCTCAACTCTCCATCTCTACCCTCTTCTCTCTCTCTTCTCTCTCTCTCTCTCTCTCTCTCTCTCTCTCTCTCTCTACCCTCTATCAAGATGAATGCATGTGGTTAGAGGTAAGGGAAGTAGTGTTAAGTGGATTTGAGTTAGTGGAAGTAGTGTTAAAGTGGAGTAGAATTAGGAGAAAGAGTAGAGTGCATCTAAAACTAGCAACTTGACATAGTTAGGTACCTATCTAGTGTTCTAATCCTCTTTGACAGGTGGAAAGGCTACTCACTGACTCATCTACACACCCTATAGTGGCGCCATTGCCGGAGATAGGTTTCACTGCCTCTAGTTAATATTTGGGGCCTTATTACTTATATTTGGGCCTTACAACCATTATTATAATTCTCGCCAATACAAATGTGGTGTGGTTGTTTGCACCTTTTTATTAACAATTCCAATGATTAATTCTAGTCTAGTTTAGCTCCATGGCTATTTTGGTAATTCATTAATAAGCTCATGGGCCCATTACATATAGCACATGACACCCCCCCTAGTTTAAGCATTTTTGCCCTCAAAAATGAAAACCACGTAGTTTTTTTTGTCAAGTGTCGTGCTCCATAAGACCTCTGGCTGACTCCAAAATTGTAGGCCATCTCTTTAGGTTGGAATGATCTTCCATGTGTTGTCTTCCAGAGGTAATCCTTTCCATTTGATCAGGTATTGTTGTATCCGCTTTCCATTTCGTAACTCTTTATCTCGGTAACCCACCACTACCTCTGGTTCTACTTCCAAATTCCCCTCTTCATTGATTGGTGGTAGTTCAACCACCGTCTGAACATTTTTTCCGATATGTTTCTTCAATAGGCTGATATGGAACACGTTATGCATTTTTGTTATGATTGGTAAGTTCAGCTCATATGCTAGTTCACCCACCCTTTTGAGGATTTGATATGGCCCATAAAATTGCGGAGATAGCTTCTCGCTCTTGGTTTTCTTTAATACTGATTGGCGATAGGGCTATAATCGTAAGTACACATGATTCCCTTCCTGGAATTCCCTAAATGATGAAAGTTTGTCCGCATAATATTTCATCTTTTGTTGAGCTTCTCGCATATGATCCTGATTCACCTTAAGGATGTTTTGCATGTTCTACAATTCATCTGGTTACGTCCGCTAACTCCATGTCAATTGGCGTTGTAGATTCACATCCATACAATGCATAAAATGGTGTCATTCCAATCGACATGTGGGGTGTTGAGTTGTAACTGAATTCTACCAAATGCAACCAATCAATCCATTTTGTTTGCTGCTCTGCCACAAAATGCCTCAAGTAACATTCCAACCATTGATTTACCCTTTCTGTCTGTCCACCAGTCTCTAAGTGAAATGCAGTGCTCAAACATAGTTTGGTCTTTAACTTTTCCATCATCTCCTTCCAAAACTGTTTAGCAAATCTTGGATCTCTGTCACACATTATTTCCTTTGGTAGTCCATGCAATTTAAAAATATTTTTAAGAAATAATTGTGCCACCTATGCTGCACCATAAGTAGTCTTGTAGGAGATGAAATGGGCATATTTCATCAACCGGTCCACCACCACATAAATTCCATTAAATCCTCCCAGTGTTGTTGGAAGAGATGGGATGAAATCCATACTAATATTTTCCCATCATTGAGAAGGAACCGATAGTGGTTGTAACAGTCCAGGTTTCTTCACATGTTCTGATTTATGGATCTGGCAGGAGGTGCATTCCCTAACCAACTTGTAGATATCTTGCTTCATTCCTTGCCATTTGAAAAGGCTTTTGACTTTTTGGTAGGTCTTTAGTATTCCCGAATGACTAGCACTAGGAGACGAATGTAGTTCATAAAAAATCTGAGGTACCAACTTTGAATTTGGCACTAGGACTATCCTTTTATTGTCATATACCAAAATTTTGTCTTTAAGTTGGTGACCAGATTGTTCTCCAACTTTGGGATCCGATAAGCTTTCCAGAATTTGCGTCACAACTACATGTTTAGTATACTCATCCAAAATGACGGACTTCCAGTCATTTTCCAAAGAAATGAGAGGACTCAGTATGCATTTTTCTATCATGCAACATAACTCTTGTGAGGTTTGATCTTGTTTTGTGGACATGCAATTCTCCTCTACATCTTGGAGAACATTTATATACTCCTCTAAGGATTCACCTTTATCACACATTTGCATTCTCCACAACCTTGATAAAGCATCAACAGCTTGGTTTTTCCTGCCCTTGAGATATTCAATAACAAAGTCATATGCCTGAACTTGTGCCAACCATCTCTTTTGTTTGTCTGTAAGCTGATTCTGATGTAAGAAATACTTAAGCTATGGTGATCACTTTTAATGATGAATTTCAACCCGTAAAGGTAGTGTCGCCATTTTTTCAAGGCATGAACTACAGCTAACATCTCCTTGTCATGTGTAGGATATGACATCTCCTTGTCAGTCAATTTTCGACTCTCATAGGCAATCACACCATCCTTCTGACTTAGTATGGCTCCTATTCCACTTCCACTTGCATCAACAGTCACCTTGAAAGGTATACTGAAGTCTGGTTGTACCAAAACTGGAGCATTCACCAAGGCCTCCTTTAATTGATCGAAACCTCTCTGAGCATCTTCACTCCATTTGAATTTTCCTTTCCGCAACAAGTGTGTGAGTGCTGTTGCTATCCTTGAGAAATTGAATATGAATCGTTGATAATATCACATTTCATGAAATTTCCATCAGCAATCTGTACTCTTTATGGCTTCGAAATCTTCAAAGTAGCTATATTACAACTCCTGATTGAACAACTATTGAAAAAGTTATGCGTACTTCCACTATCAACTAGAATATAAATCTCTCTACCATTAATTTTTGCTAAAATGCGGATAGTCTTAGCAGAATGAGAACCATTAAATGCGTTTAAGAACATGAACATGAGTGATGCATCCATGTCCTTTCTATCGACGCATTTTTGTCATCTCTCGTTATCAATATGCAATTCTTCATCATCAATTGAGTCACATTGATGTTCTTGTAGCATTTGAATGTCATCTTCACTCAATAAATTTTCAACTTCCTCTTCGCCTGATTGATTTTCCTCATTGGGATTTCCGCTCATGGCTGTTAATCGAATCTATTGTTTACAAAATTTACATACCTTCTAATGATCCTTGTCATATTTCTCTTGGCATCTGAAGCAAAGCCCCAATGCTCTAAGTTTCCTCTCTTGGTCGTCCGATAGTCTCTGAACAGGTCTTGGCATTTGATTGCCCATCATTGTTGATACCGTTCCCTTCCCAACAACTTTAGTTCCCAATTTAGCGCCAACTTTGACTGTTGGATAATGCACAATAGCACAATAGTACCCTTGTTGGTACTATTGTTACTTTTGTTATCGTTAAAAACTCCAGTCGAGATGTTTGACTTATAAAACTGATTGGTACCATACTTAGACTTTGGAGTCCCAAACATATTATAAGACGTGTTGATTGTAGTCGTCCCTTGTTTTTGGTATATTTTTGTCATTGAAGGGTATTTCTATTCATGGATCAAAGCTAACTGCATTGCTGAATCCAAGCTTGTACATCTGGCTGCTTCCACATCAGCTCCAATTTAGGGCTGTAACCCATGGATATATCGGTGTAAATGTGCATTTTTGTCCAATTTGACCTTAAGTGTCAATTGTCAAAATTCATGATTATAATCTTGGACTAAACCCGTTTGCTGAACTGAGCACCAACGCTGAAAGAACATATTCTCTTGAAATGGATTCAAGAAAACCTTAGTACACAATTGCTTAAACTGCAACCAATTGTAGATTGCTGGTTGAACATGTGGATCAACCTCAACTTTCTTCCACCAAACATAAGCGAGACCCTTAAAATGTAGTGAAGCATAAGCAATCTTTGCTTGATCAGTCCTTGAAAATAATTGAAAATATTTATCCAATTTGTGTAGCCATTCTTCCACATCTATAGTATCGGTGTTTCCACTAAAATTGGGCATGAAGATTTTATCTTTAAAATCATTTCCATCTCTCTCAAACCCTTGATTCTTTTGAGCGCGATCCATAATACTCATGTGAGTATTAAAATTTACAGCACTTTGATAATGAGGTGGCAATTTGTTGTATGCCCCGAGCTCTTGTAGTACCCATTGTTGTGGTTCTTGAGCAGCCATACTAGTAGGAAGAATTCCATAAGTTTGAAGTGAAAAATCGTTTTTTGTTGAAACGGTTGGTTGCAACCAGATTGGTTGATCCTCACATACTTGTTGTTTTCCCTTGTTGTGTTAGCCGATATTTCCGCACAGAAAATTGGGCTAATATTGAAGTTTAAGTTTGCAATAATTAAAAAAATCGACATGTAAAACCCGGTTATTAGAGAAAAATCAGCCCGCCCTAAAGTGGCTAGACACAGTTTGAAAGTAAGAAACTAACTTTCGAAAAAACCGTCAAAAATATTTTGTGGTCAAGTTTTGTAAGACCGAGCCAAAAGTGCCGGTCCACCTAGAATTGTGTCCCAGCCTGTCCTAAATGAGGCTGGAGAAAATTTTGAGGCCTTAGAAATGACCGGTAAATATTTTACAGCTTTTAAAAAATGGCCAGTTGTAAAAAAATAGCCTGCATGACCGTGCTAAAATCTCACCATGTACTGAGTCCATTTTACTAATATATGATCACTCAGTGTATTTTTCAGGAAAACCGTGTTGTCGTGGGTGCCCTAGTCATGAATGCCAAAAAAGTCAACCAAAGAAAAAAAAATCGAGAAAGAAAAGTTACAGGTAAAACAGGACCGGGAAATATGGATTCAGTGTCAAGGAGTCACAGAAACCCTAACGGCAAAGTTTGGGCAATTTACGGGCAATTAACAAAATGTGCGGGCCAAGTGGTTACCCAACCGACCAAAAATCCAAACAAATGAGCAGTCGGCGCACAGCCTTTGAAAAAACGAAGAAAGGCCAAAAACAAAGGTACCCAAAGAAAAAATGAAGGCCGCCTACTAAAAATAGGGGTTGAAAAAGGGCCTCACCCAAAATCTGGATATTAAATGCCAAAACACCTTGGAGGCTAAAAAATTTGGGAGGTACACCCACTAGCCATTGACATTTTGGGCTTCTAGGGTGTACAAAAGGGGAAACTTAAATGGCCTCCCTAGCCTTTGACAAAACTGGCATCTTGGCTAGTTTTGGAAGAGAGCCTTGAATGCACCACTCCCCCTATTCTCTTATGGAGGCCACTAGGTGTACTATCAAATGGGTTGAGGACAAATGGCAAAGAGAGCTTGAAGGGCATGAAAATTGGCAAAGCTTCATTTTGAAGGGGGACACTTGGGTTTTCCTATAGAAAGGAGCCAACTCTTTGTATTTGAGAGTGTGTGTAAGTTGGATGTTGAGAGTTAAAAGTCATGTTGAGAATTAGTAGTTCTTGATCTTTATTGTCTTGAGTGGCATGGAGAGCTTCATTGCCTTGTTTGAGAGTTGGATGAGCATAGTGTTAGTAATTCTTGTTGTCTTGTCTTGTAGTTGTTGGATTAAGCATGAAGTGGTTTGGAGTGTAGTTGTCTTTTGTAGTGTTCCCATGCTAGTTGGTTGCTTGAGAGAATTAGTTCACTTGAATGTTGGTTGCTAAATGAGTTGCTTCTTGGTTGAGGGTTGTGTGGTCCTCACTAGTATGCTTTCATCTATATGAAAGAATGATAGTTGTTTGTAAGGAATTGCTTGTGGTTGGCGAATTCTTTGATTAAATATATTGTTTGTGGTTGGAGGGATTGTTTGATACCAGTTGTTCGTGGGATGTTGGGAGGCTTGCCCTTTTTGGTCATGTCAGGGTTTCACCAAAGTGCTTACATTGTGTGAGTGATGAAAGTTGATTATTCGAGAGGATGGTGTGTCTTCCAGCTTGCTGTTTTTTTTTTATATATCATATTGTGTGCGAAACTCACGTGTGTTGGTTGAGTGTAGCATGAGATGTTAACAATGACTTTAATGCAGAAGGAATCTTTAAGAAGTCTTGATAGCACTATAGTAACATCTTGACCATATGACCCATGTACCAAATCTAATATCAAAATCGTGTCTCAAGTTGATCGAAAATGCCTTGAGCTCTCAAGAATCTCTTTCGACCATATAGAATTAGATACATAAGCGATTCCATTTTTAAAAGTACCGAAGAAGTTAACCATATAATCTGCAAATAGGCACATGGACCAAACTCCCAAAATATGTCACAAGATAATAATTGGCCTTGTCATTGATAGTAGATTGAATTTGTAGGTTGGGACTCCCTTTTAGAATCCCTTTGAGTCTTACTAGCCACAGGGGTCCGGATCCTATTAGGATTGAACGGTTTATGATCCGAAGTGTTTCGAGGTCTAGTTAGATCTTCTGAAGTGTGAATTTTCTCAATTGAGGACAATGATTGATTGTACAAATCAATCTACAAGAGGTATTGATTGCCAAATCAAAGGATTCATCAAGTTCTACTGACTAGATCTTGATCTAGAAGCAAATCACTAACTATTTAGCAAGATCAATGGATTTAATACCAAAAAACTATCAAGGGTGGCCTCACACATGTGGAAAACAGTCACAATAACATTTGATAGCATTCCAAGCATAAAATCAAAATTCTAATGTGTATATCTCAAGCATATTGCTAGAATGAAAATGTCTCATCAACTTCTCATTAGAATTGGTGATCTCTTTATAGATTAAGTACATGAACAACATGTATACTGGCAGTAGGTCTTCACATGTGTGGAGTGCCACATCATGTAGATCCTCTAATAGGAGCAAGATATGTCCATAGATCAAAGTTGACTCATCCTACTAGCTAGAATCCAAATGCTAGTCTCCAAAAAAATAGGAAATAGTGACAAAAATTTCCAGGATTCACATGTGTGGGAATGTCCACAAGCATGATGGATCTAATTAAGCTTTCTGATTAGCATAGTAACTTGATTCTAGATTGATTAGCAAGATCTAGTTCAGAAGATATGGCTTAACAACAATCTAGCATGCTAAGCATCAGAATATGATAGCAATGAATCAATAATGAGCAAAAGTCCAAGATATCAGTGTATTGGCATTAGCCTCAACATGAGTTAGAGAGAGAAAGATAGAGAGATAACAAGCAAAAAATGTGTGGATCCAAAATGGCATGAGATAACTACAAAGCTATGGTTCTTCATCATAAAAATATGAGGAGAGCTACACATATTTATGGAGTTTTAGGTAGCTCGAGGTAGAACCACATCCATCCATCATTTAATGACACCTAAAGTGAAAACTAGAGTCTATGTGACATTTGTCACTTCTCATGCATGAAACTCTACCAACTTTTTCCAAGTGTGCTAGTTCTAACTAGAAATGTACAAATCATCATGCATGTGTCCATTACACTTTGTGCATGCCTTGTATGTCACTATGGATCACTTACAATTAATACATGTGAATTGCCACAAGTTTCTACAAGCATAATTTTGTTAATTCTATGTCTACAAACTATATGCAAGTTGTACTCTTCATTCTAGATATGACATATCCATGTAGCTTGAGTTCTATCTAGGCCAAACTTGGCATTTTGCATTTATGAACAAATACTTGCATGGTACAATATTTGTAGCAAGCCTAAAGTCAAGATGGATTATTTTTCCATTTCAACACTCCTAAAAACAATGTATATTGACTTGAACATGGACCTTGGTATTACTCCAAGATTTGCTCTATGCTTGATGATGGAACTTTTGCTCAAAGGTTTGGTGAGCATATCAGCAATACAAGATGATGTGTCGATGTGCTCCAAGTAGATTTCACCTCCAATGAGCTTCTCTCTCATGAAGTGATGTGCAATTTCTATATGCTTGCCCCTTGCATGGAATATCGGGTTGTTACCATAGCCTTTGAAGAAAGTAGATACAACCAAGTATATCTAGTAAAGTCATCAATAAAGGTGACAAAACATGTTGCACCACCAATACTTTTAGGATAAAAAAAATGTACATCCAAGTGTATAAGCTCCAAAGGATGAGTAGTCTTTATAAAAGACTTCTGATATGGCTTTCTGTGCGATTTTGCAATAGCACAAGTCTCACAAGGCTTGAAATCTTTGGAAAGAGATTTTGGAAAACCAATTGCCTTCACTTTCTTGACCATAGAAGACATGGACTTAAAGTTAGGATGCCCCAACCTTCTATGCGACAACTCCTCCTTAGATAACAAAGCAACTTCACAAAGGTTTGCATTCTCATAAGAATTCAACTTAAAAATTCCACCACATCTAGATCCATCAGCTAGGATCTCATCACTTTTCTTGATAAAGCAAGTATTGGAGTTGAACTTTACATCACAACCATTATCAAGCAACTTTCCCACACTAATCAAGTTCTTTGTAAGTTTTGGAATGAAAAGAACATTAGAAAGTGCAAGAACTTTTGAAGAAGCAAGTTTCAATGGAATGTTGCCAATTCCTTCTATAGAGCACTCATGATCATTAGCAGTGTAAATAGATCTCTTAAGTCCTTTGTAAGGTACAATTGAGTCAAATGACTCCTTTGAACAACACATATGTGAAGAAGCTCCACTATCTATGTACCAAGCTCCATCTTCCTTGAAAGGTGACCAAAAAAAAATTGGACACCATAAGTGATCCTTCTCCATCACTTGCAACAAAATCTTCTTCAATATCTTTGGAGAGATTAGCTTGCTTGAGTTGGTTTTTCTTCTTAAAGAAATTAGAGGCATAATGCCCCTTCTTGCCACAAAAGAAACACTTCACTTTCTTCTTCTTGGTCTTTGAAGTAGAAGGATGAGATGAATCATCCTCTTCACCATCTTTGTCTCGATCTTTGGCTTTGTCTTTGTTGGATGCTTGAGAGAACTGGTTCTTACTCCTTCCTTTATGCTTGTCTTTGACAAAGAGGGCTTTGTCACTTCCACCATGCTCAAGTTTGTTCATCCTGGATAGTTTATAGCTTTGCCTAGATTCTTCAGAAATAAGAATTCCTTGGAGAGTTTCTAGATTAGGCAACTCCTCCTTAATGGCAAAAGACTGAACAAGATTATCATAGTCATCTCTCAAGCCATTTAAAATGACTTGAACTAGCTCATCTTGGTTAACAGTAACACGAACACAAGAAATCTCTCTATGTAAATCTTTAACTCTCAAAACATAGTTTGATGCACTCTCTTCACTTCTTTGGAAAATTTTGCAAATCTAATTCCTAAGAATGAGTATTCTAGAAGTATTATTTGCTTCATAGATGGACTTAAGTGCATCCCAAGCTTCTTTGGCTGTAGTGCAAGATCCTATCTCTCTCAGAATTTCATTAGATACATTCATCTTAATGAAATGTAGAGCCATTCTAGCTCTCCTCCTATACTTAGGAATTTCAGCATGTGCTTGAGGCTCCTCCTCAAGACCAAGCACAATGTCCATAACATCCTGGGGAGTATTAAAATAAGACTCCATTCTGAACTTCCAAATTGAGTAATTGGAAGTATTTAGTCTTTCATTTGCTTCTAGAAGATATCCTCCCAGAGGTGCCATTTAGATGAAGACTTCTTAGTTATTGGACTGCAATATGTTTGAGCTTGTTCCAATCAGACTTAAATTTGCTGCTCTCTTTCACTATAGGTATTTTCAAGGATGTACTACCTTCCTATGTGAAATACTTGCAACAGTATTTGAAATGGATCTCAAATATTCCACAAGACAAGTTATCTAGATCAGACACACAAAGTGGATTGAGACACTTTGGCTAGTTTGAATCCTACTTTTGGCACGTGTGAAATGCTTCAAAAGGAAACACTATTGACACTCAGAAGGCTCAAAGGGTGTTCAATTACTTCAAACTTAGTCTTGATCTTCAGTTTCTTGTGAATGATGCTCAAAACAATGGATTCAGAACAAAGCAAGGTTGAATCAAATCAAAATGTTGTCACTCGGATTTTGGACCTATCCCTATCCTCTTTAAAAGCTTATAAATCTTGATAGACACATCAGATTGATTTGGTTTCAATTTCTATGGAAAGTACAGATCATAAGCTTTCCATCAAGCTATAACACCACTATTTTTGGATCTACAAGCAAGGAGATAGAAGGGACTGAAAATCTCTGATTTTCACACGTGCGGAATTCCAGAATTTCGTACTACCACTATTCAGGTCTGAAAATTCAGAGAGAAAGGTGAGAAAAAGTGCAAAACTGCTTTTTTGCTTGAATTAACTGTCAATTTCTTGTACAATCAAAGATGTTAGCATGCAAAGCTCAATTTGGCTCTGATATCATGACAAAAATTTTCAGAATTCACACGTGTGGGGAATGTCCACAAGTATGATGGATCTAATAAAGCTTTGTGATTAGCACAATAACCTGATTCTAGATTGATTAACAAGATCTAGTTCAAAAGATATGGCTTAATCACAATCTAGCATGCTTAGCAAAAGTACAAGATATCAACGTATTAGCATTAGCTCAACACGAGTTAGAGAGAGAAAGATAAAGAGATAAGAAGCAAAAAGTGTGTGGCAGTTCGCCTATGCTCAACATAGGTGAAAAACTTTTGAAGCAGTTCACCTATGCTCAACATAGGGCAGAAGCTCGTGGCTGTCACTTTTTATCTGGTTTGAAGGCATTCCATCCCTGTGGACGAGGAGGATGTGATCGCAACGCTTGAGGAGGACTTTTTTCAAGCGACTGTTGCTGTATCAATGTATGGATCGTTTGCAAATTTCAGACCTGCTGTTCTGTACGATAGGTTTGTTTTCGTAATTATTCTGCTGCGTAAGCTGTTCCACCAGCTTTGGCTTCTCGATTTCCACCGCTTTCACTCGTTCACATATGATGGTTCTTCCAGGGGATCGTTTTGCGTCCAATTATGGTGATGCCATTACCACATAAGGATCTAGAAGTCAGTGGGGCATTTCTACCGGCAGGTTTTTGAAACGTAGGCTGGAGGTTAACCTCCATTGAAAAGCCCGCTCAGATGTCTGTTGTGTCTTTGTAAAAGAGAACATGTCTCTGTTAGCAGACTTATACATGGCTGTGATCTGGTGTAAGTGCAAAGCGACGGATGGGATGAATCAGCTACACATGTTTGATGCGCGCATGTTCTCAGTTGTTTGCTACAGCGATGGCGCCTATTCTCAGTTGTTTGTTGCAACTATAGGTTTCTTTAGATGAGTCTTCACTTCTTCATTTATCTCGCATACCTTTATGGGGAACAATAGTTAACTGAAGAGAGGCTGGCAAGAAATACTTGCAAAACTAGCCTGCAAAGTTAAAAAAAGATATTAGGGCAGCTTGTGTTGAGCTGTGTATTGAATGATTGATCAAACTTTCTGAAGCAAAAAAGTCAAGACAATTTATAGTTGGTATTCAAAGCAATGTCTTGAATCACTCATCTGCCTAACGTGGTTTATCCTACAAATATCACGATTCAGGTATTACTGGCATAAGTTTCTTTTACGAAAAGTTAAACCCTATAGAAGACGAGAAACTTGGGTCACGAAACTAGCTTGCTTCTTCCTTTCAAGGCATCATGCAAATACGTTCTGGCAGCAAAAATTTATAAATCTACCTCTTACATGCAGTACCAACAACCCCATCTTGTGTTGTTTCTTTAATTTTAAGATCACCCTAGCTCTTGCATATAGATCACCTAGAAAGCCTACCCTTGTTTCTATGATTTTTCAAAGATTCTCAACTTCGTAGAAAGCTTTCAAACTAATTTTTCACGACATTAGCAAATCCTTGAGTTTCTTTCCACCTTAGATGGAAGCTAATAAGTATTTGCTACATTGTAGGATTTCAAACGACCACCTTTCTCAACCAAGAAACTCTAAAATTTTGTCAATCAAAATGTGAAGTCAGTGGTGTGGAACAAACTCAATTTGGCAATAAACTCTTCTTTTGCTTGCTCTTAGATTTTGTGTTTCTCACACAAATCTCATAATAGATTATGCATTGTATTCAGTTGATGTAAAACCTCATTATAGATTATGCTTTGTATTCATTTGATCTAAATGTGGTTCGAGACCTAAAGAGTGGATACCATCAAGTTGGAGTTCGTGAAGAGGATGTACACAAGACTGCCTTCAGAACTCGGTTCAGTGTTTTAAGAGAGTCTACTTAAAATGGTGGTACTAATTAAAACCCTAAATAAATAGAAAATGGTGGTACTAATATGAGGAGCAAGATTGATAATCCTAAGTGATACATTTTTTTGACAAACTTTTTAGTTGTATCTTGTACACATTTTTCAATACAATCAATTTTAGGTATTAATATTTTAGTCATCATAATTACTCATAAATAAATTAAATGTGTATTTAAAAAAAATTCAACAAATAAATTGATTATGAAATTTGTAAACTGTTCGAATCACTTATATTTTCAATTGTTTCTCCAAAAAGTAAAGTTTGAAAGTTTGAAAAGCGAAATTATTTTAAAAAAATTAATCAAAAATTTGTTCACATTTGAAAATTTGCAATCGAGAGAAATTCTGAAATAAAAAATATATATAATAGCTCACATTTTTTCATATTTGTAAATTATAACAAAATGAAACTTTTTTAATTTTTAATAAATTTTTATAAATTTGACATTCAATATTTTGGCAAAATTTCAAACAATTTTCAACTTTTTGAGAAAACGGGTGTCTAGGTCATTTCTCTTTTTTCTGGTCACTATCTTTAGTAGGAATGTTAACCTTGTAGGTTTTACTCATCTCACTATATCCAACAAATATACCTTTCCTTGAGGATGGATCCTTGTTTGTCCTATAATCAAGAGTTATATTGACATAGCAAGTACATCCAAAAGTTTTAAAAAAGTTGACACTCGGCCTCCTCTTGAATAGCATCTCGAGTTCTTCCATCCAATATAGCACTCAGCCACCTATTGCATAGAAAGTTAGCACACAACAAAACTTGAACCCAAAATGGTTTTGGAAGATTAGCACCTAATCTCATGGCTTTGGCACTTTCACATAAAGTTCTATTCTTTCTCTCGGCCACTCCATTTTGTTGTGGTGTTCTTGGAGTTGTGTACTCCCTCTTGAACCCATGCTCATCACAAAAAGCCTTGAACTTGGTAGATATGATACATATTAAATTCACAGATGGATCAAATTGAAGGACTTCTTCAATTCGAGCTCGAATGGCCAAAGGTTGCAAAATCGGTAAAATTGATTTTGGATGGGTTTTAAAAATGATGGCCATGACGATGATAGAAGAAAAAATCATCAATGATAGTTGTGAGCATATTGGATCGTAAGAAGAACAATAGCTTAACGATCATGAACGAAACAGAGAATTTAGTGAGAATGAACAAAAAAGCAGAAGTGTTTTTAAGTGTTCGACATATTAATGATATATTGGCGGAGTAGACCAGTATTTATTAAAAAGTGTCTTCCTAATATTGAAGGTACAGTCCTAAAAAATAAAGTCTAAAAATATTAAATGTATATAGCTTCTTTGGTAAAATAAACTGGCCAAATATCGTGAAACCAAGTGTCGCAATTTTTGCTTATTAAAAATGGTATGTATACTAACATGTCGCAATTTTCGCTTAACACAATGGGAATTATACGTGGAGCGAAGGTGTCGGGTTTTTTGCATATTTTTTGTATGTTGGAAACAGGATGGAAACAAATACCAACAATGTCGGAATTTTTAGAAAATGGAAATAGCAAGTGGACATGGCAAGTAAATGGCAAACGTACTACAAAAGTGTGGTTTTTTGCCAATAACTCAGTGTGAAATAACACGACAATCAACGCGCTGTGTCACATTTTTCGACACAAGTAAAATGGTGAATCTTGCAAACGTATATGGAACAATGACTGTCGCATATTTTGCATTCTTCGCGAAAGTCGCGAAGCTTATCTTGCTATTTCTGTTCAGAAGTCAATCATAGTATCGCTTCACTCTTGATCCATTTACTCGAGTATCAAGTAAATGTCCTTTGAGATCTGCTAACTGTAACGATCCATTGTTAAAGAATTCAATGACCTCATAAGGTCCCATCCATCTTGTGTGTAATTTCCTTGGAAACAACATGTGTCTGTTGTCATACAGAAGCACATAGTCTCGATGTTTAATTTTGATCTCTGCCTAGTTGTGATTTTCTCGGTAGTTTGATATGCCCATAATACTGATGGTAACTTCTGATCCCAATCGGAAGAATGTGTTTCTGTTACTTTGTTCAGAATTTTGCACAAGATTCCATTAGCTCGCTCAGTAAGTCCATTTGCTTTAGGATTATACGGAGTGGTTTGACGATGTGTGATAGAAAAATATGATAACATAGCTTCAATGGTTTGATTAAGAAAATGGGTTCTCCTATCACTTACAAGTTCTAAGGGACATCCATAATGAGTGATGATGTTTTGAAACAAAAACTTTGCCACAATTTTGGCATCATTTTTAATTGTAGCTTTGGCCTCTACCATCTTGGTAGCATAGTCCGTTGCAACGGAAATGTAACGACGACGGGTTTTTACGAGTGGTTGGTTTGATAGGCCCTACAAAATCTATTTCTCATTTCTCAAATGGTGCTAAGGAAATGATTGGTGTAAGTGGCCAATGTGTCGCGAAGCTGGATTTCCCCATCCTCTGACATGGATCACACTTTTGAATGAAAAGTTTAATGTCTCTATAAAGTGTAGGCCACCAATACTTAGCATTTAGAATTTTTCTGACAGTATTTTTAAGTGCATAATGGTCCTCCCAATCTTCTTCATGTAGTGCTCTTATTACAATAGTGATTTTGGTGGGTTCTAAACAGCGGCAAAGGTTATCATCAGTTCCTAATTTATATAGTACCTTATCTATAATCGTGTAGGGTCCTACTTTCACAAGAAAAATCATCTTTTGTTGTTTATTGAAATTATCGGGATAAATTTGATCCTGTAAGAAATTAATAATGTCTTCATAAATGGATGATTCCGCTTGAATGCGCAGTATGTGCTCCTCTGGGAATTCATCTGATATTGGTTCAAATTGATTTTTAGTCGGTGTTTTGATGGTCCTTCGCCCTTCCTAACTCTACTTGATAATCAAATTCATCGAATAATAGAATCCATCTAGCTATCCTTCCTGAAAGGTCATGTTTATTTACTAGATGCTTCAATGCATAATGGTCTACATGAAAAACAAAAGGATATCCTAGTAGATAATGCCTATATGTTTTCATTGAGTAGATCATACCTAATGCCTCCCTCTCTGTAGTGGAATAATTTTTTTCAGATGCTGCTAGTTGTCTACCAGCATAATAAATTGGATGATCAATTTTTTGATCATCCTTTTGGCTAAGCACTACACCAATTGCAAACAATGAAGTGTGTACACATACATGAAATTTCTTAGTCCAATTTGGAGGTCTAACTCCAGTTGCTTCTACTAGGGACTGCTTTAATTTTTTGAAAGCGTCCTAGTGATCTTGTGACTCGTGATATTCAACAAATTTCTTTAATAGTCATGTTAAGGGAGTTACTACTATAGCATACTCTTTTATTATCCTACGATAGTATCCTATGTAAGTAAAAAATCCCCTAAGCTCGCGTAGATTGGTTGGTTCATCCAATTCTAAAATCATTATAACTTTCTAATGCATCTAAATGATCTTTAGTGGATGAGTAACCACAAAAGTCATCCATAAAGATTTCTAAGAATTTCCTCATTTTTTTTTGAAAGATGTTTGTCATCATGCACTAAAATGTAGCAGGTGCATTACACAAACCGAAGGGCATATGCGTATAAGCATATGTCCTCCAATCAGTGGTAAAAGTTGTTTTTGATCTATCTTCTTCCTTAATAAAGACTTGATTGTAATTGGAAAAATCGTCTAAAAAACTATATCTTTCGTGTCCAGCTACTTGGTCTAGGATCATGTCTGTATATGGTAATGGATGATAGTCTTTTGCTGTGGTAGCATTTGACGTTCTAAAATCTTGACATACCCTTATCTTATTTGTCTCCTTCTTGGGAACTATCACAATAGGTGATACCCATTCACTACTTAGAACATGATATATGATACCTGCTCTTATGCATTTATCTAATTCATCTTTCACTAATAATGAATACTTTGGATTTAACCTGGATTGTCTTTGACTAACCGGTACGACTCCTAGGATCAAGTCTATTCTATGCTCTTCCCATTTAACCGGTATACCAAATAAATGTTCCATTGACCAAGCGAATACATTTTGATACTTTTGAAGGAGTATTATGTACTCTTCTCGTTCTTGGTCTGACTAGTGTTTATACAAATTCACAAATTTTCCCTTACTAATTTCTATTTTTACATAATCAGTCTTATCTACCATTCCCTCAATCAGGCTTGCTCTGGTTCCACCCAGAACTTCCCTTGACTCGGATGTTGGAAACTCATTTTCTTCTTCCTCTTCTATTTCATAACATTCTATGAAATTGTAGTAAGGATTATGTAGGTTCTACTATCTTCTCACCCCATCTCATAAGGTGACCTCCTAATGGACTGACTATGAGAATGCCTGGAAAGAATATTTGTTTGGTGGACTAATTTATCATAGCATTTGCCCTGGATAGTATGGCCTCCTATAATGGCACTTATCTCGGGGACTCCGTAGTCTCCTCTATCTACATATTCTACTCTATTGCTATATGCAGGTATGGATAATGTAACAAACCTCTCCCCTTCCTCAGTCCTTACAGAATGAACTCCTTCATCATCTGAAGTATAACTTGAGGAAGATGTAGTCGTCTCATCTCATATTTATACTTCTCCCAGGATATGGTAATCCGTCTATGGCTCTTACCCTTTGATGTCGCCATCTGGTCTCGGAAAATAGAGGTTGATGAGGAAAATCATCTTGCTTGTGCATTTACAAGTTGTAAATATCATTCTCTAGCATGTACAAACTCGAGCTACATGACATGCACAATGTCTAGATGGTCATATTTTGAGTATATTCACTTTGTTCCATTGTATATATCAAAGGTATGTGAATTGAGCACATGACCTTGTAGATTAGGGCAAGTTTGAGTTAGGTAGATCTAGATTTGTAGACATGCATAAAACTAGATGACATGCAAAATCAGTTAGTGTGCATGCATGCAACATGCAATCACTGTATGCAACATGCAAGTCAGTATACATGTTCTACACATGTCCAAGTCATCTAGGGAAATCACATGCAAGACATGCAAACACTAGTTGACACATGCATGTAGTTTTGTAGGTTCATAGTTGAGAATTTGACATTTGGACAAAGTAGGTAGAAGTTAGGTGCAATTTCAACATGCAAGCTGTTAGGTGTCAATATGGTAGTAGTTTACACTTGATTAGGTGTAGGGAATGAATTGAATGCAAGTAGTACCACGAATTTTGGCTCTCCTATATATGTACATATGGTTCTCATTCATTTCTAATGAAAAATCAAGCTTTGGTAATGTCATAATGTCAAAATTGGATCTCATGCTATTTTGCTTGTTTTGATATTCTCTCTCTAACGCGAGTAGAAGGCATTCTTCATACATTATTTTGGTTATGTATTCTCTCTATTTGTGAGAAATTAGTTTTGCTTTGATCTGTAGCATTCTAGATTGTGCTCTAGCCTCAGATCTGTTGGTAGATTGCAGGATTGCTCAACAGGTGATCTATGTGCCACCACAAAGCATGGTCAAGATCATTCACACATTTGTTGTGGTTCCTCACACGTGTGAAGTTGCTGGATTTTTCACATGGTATCAGAGCCATACCATGCTTTGAATGCTACTAACATCAGGTGTATGAAGATTTTTCTGTCAATTCAAGCTAGGAAGCTGTTTAACAATGTTTTGCTATCTTTTCTTGAACAATTTTTTGGTGAATGAGGTTAGAACTGATATTTTCAGTCCAGAACATAGGATGTATGGAATTCTAACTTTTCACACGTGTGAAAACCAGAATACATCATTTGACTCTATCTCCTCTATGTTAGATCCAAAGATACTGACATTGTAGCTTGTTGGAAAGCTAGAAGAGCCCTCTTTCCAGTGCAATTGGTTTCAATTCATTCTGATGATCCTAGTAGGAGTTATAAGCTCTTAAGAGAGTTGGGAGAGACCCAAAACCCGAGTGGACACTTTTTGATTTGAATATATTGCATGCATGATTCATCATTCACAGTTTTGGTACTCAATCTGAGATAGAATTGGATAAGACAAGTTTTCTTTGTCATAGTCACATCATTTCACACAAAGGGTTGTGTTTTGAGTTGAATGTGTGTTTCTAGAGTGTGTTTCATTCATTTGAAACTCGTGGAAAAATTTGACATCAGAATTGTAAGTGCTTCATCAGTAGATAGAGGCTAGATCCAAATTCAAGCTAGTTGGTTCTTTGTTGTGAGATAGGTCTCACATATTTTGTTGCATGATTTCAATAGGTTGGATCAACTTTGCATGTTAGATTCTAGATTGAAATGTCGCAACAATTCAACTCCATTTTGTTGTCCAATTTACAAGAGTCTTCACATTCATGGCATCTGTAAGAGATGTTCTCTTTGAAACTAGTGAGAGACTAGATACCTTCAACTATTAAGTTTGGAAGGATAGGATAGAATCTTTTTTGATTCTTTATGGTGTAATGGACATTGTACCAGGAATTGAAGTTGAACCTGAAGCTTATGATGAGGCTCAGAGATTTAAGAAGAGAGCAAGAATTGCTCTTCATATCATCAAATTGAACATCTCTGATGAGATGTTGAGAGAAATAAGTTCATGCACCTCAGACAAGCAGGCTTGGAATATTCTTAAGTCAATTCATGAAGCAAAGATCACATCAAGACTTTTTACTCTTAAAAATCAGATCTTTTCTAGTTTCCAAAGAGTTGATGAAAGTGCTTCAAGTTTTGTAATGAGAGTTAAAGATCTTCACAGTGAGATAGCATGCATAGGTGATACTCTAGAAAACTGTGAACTAGTTCAAGTAGTCCTTAATGGACTCAGGAAAGAGTATGCAAATTTTGTGCAATCTTATGCTATCAGGGAGGAGCTACTATCTTTGGAGGCTCTGCATGATGTTCTTATTGCTGAAGAATGCAGACAAAAGAACAAGTTGTTGAAGATCAATACATTTTCAAGGAAGGATGATGGTGGTGGCAAAGCTCACTTTGCCAAGATCAAGTCAAGAGGGAGGAGCAAGAACAGTTTTTCTCAAGCCTTCACCAAGGACAAATCAAAGGACAAAGCAAAGAACAAAGTGGAGGAGTAGAAGATGATTCAACTCATTCTTCTATCTTCAAGAAGAAGACCTAAGAAGATGAAGCCAATTTTATCATAGAAGACTCATATGCAAATTGTGAAGAGGCATCTCTCATGATGTACAGTTTCTCCTCTTTATCCTTTAATGATGTATCTTGGTATATTGATAGTGGAGCCACAACTCATATGAGTTGCTCCAAGGATTCTTTTGTTTCTATTGAATCTGTTCTAGATCCTAAGAAATCAATATACACTACAGTTGGTGATGCATGTGCAATTGAAGGAGTTGGAAATTGTTCCTTGAAACTTGCATCTTCTATGAATTTTACACTTTTCGATGTACTTTATGTTCCTAATCTCACAAAGAATGTGATTAGTGTTGAAAAGTTATTTGATGATGGTTTTGAAGTGGATTTCAATGTCAATAGTTGTTTCATAAAGAAAGAAGATAAGATCCTTGCATGTGGATCTAGATATGGAGGCATTTTCAAGCTAGATGTGCATGAAAATGCAAGTCCATGTGATGTTGCATTGATGACTTATGTTTCCAAGGAGTAGTTATGGCATAGGAAGTTGCATGTTATCAATTTCAGATCTATGCCTATTATAGTCAAGGAGATCAAGCCAAGAGGGGCTTATTCGATCGCAAAATCACATATGGATCCATATTGATGTCTTCTACCAAGACAAAACATCCTATGGAGTTGGAAAATTTGGATATTCATCTTTCTTTATCAGTAAGCAAGGAAGGTGTTTCTTTCTTTGCATGTACTACTGATGGTTCCACAAGTTACATTTGGCTATGTCTTGTCTCTTCAAGTTTTATGGTGCATGTGTACGTTCCGTCATGCAAAGAGCTAATGGAAGGAGTGCACTATATGGATTCTTGTTCAGTTATAAGCCTAAGGTTGTGTACCTTAGTGTTCTTGAAGATTATTGCTTTGCATGTGGTTTTTTGGAAGGAAAGAAGGATGGAGATCCTAGTCTATGGATCATGGTTGGATGCTTATCCACCAAGGAAGGCTACATAGCCTTTACACTCTCCATCTCGAAGGTGTTTGAACATGGAGAAGTTGTTATTTTGAAGATCTATATTCTATCTTGGAAGAGGTCGAGAGCACACTGTCTCTAAATGCATCACAAGTCATTGCTATGGTGAGGAATCAAGTTGTGATGGGGTCGAGGTTTGAGGAGGAGTATCCTCAACATGCATGTCCAAGAAGATCTTCTTTATTGTACAAGGATGAGTCCTTGAGGGTCTTATTTTATGAAAAAAAAAAGATAAGTGAAGGTGGTATTCATTCTATTCTACTCACCTATGGTTCTCTTTCTTTGATTGATGATGTATCTTGCTTAGTTGAGATTTGCTTATCTCAAAAATTAAGTAAGACTATTCTAGTTTTGAATGAAGTCTTTAGTTTGGAATTAATTCTTGTCATTTGTGACTTGATTATGTTTCCAAAACATCTAGAAAGCAAGATATTGTATCATCATTTGTATGCTCTTAAATGCAAGTATGAGTTTAGTACTCATAGTTTGAAAAAATGAATATTTTCATGTTTTGGGGCATATTGTGAATCTCTTTTGAGAGTAAGTGAAACATCCAATGAGGGCACTTACATCCTTAAGAAAGTATTTAGCCTCAATTTGATCAAGTTAGAGTATGGTTTCAAGATTAGATCCATTTTGGATAGAGTTCATAGTGTTTGGACTAATGAAGCTAGTGTGCTTAATCTTGAATTTTGCTCAAAGTATAATCTTGATCAATATGATCTTTGTGGTCATTATGAGGCTTGGAGGCCTCAGATTTTTCAGATTTTGGTGCAGCCAACTTCATGCATGTGGACTTTGCAAACCCAGGAACGACATCAAGCATGGAGGAGGCACATTGGCATAGTAGCAAATTGGTGAAATATTTTTCAAAGGCATTTGGAAAAGATTTTTGTCAAAGAGATCTTATCATGGCTATGGTAAGGGAGCTGCTATGATGGATTCTTTGATTATCTTCAATTCAAATTCAAAGCAAAGAATTCACACACAAAGAGTTCCTTCATCAACAATTTGACCAACCTTGGAGGATTTCAAGTTCAAGTAATCAAGCCAAGTTGATAACTTTTTAGGAGGAGTGTGAAGAATAAAAAGCCATCCAACTTGTCTATAGAGGTTGATGAGGAAAATCATCTTGCTTGTGCATTTACAAGTTGTAAATATCATTCTCTAGCATGTACAAACTCGAGCTACAAGACATGCACAATGTCTAGATGGTCATATTTTGAGTATATTCACTTTGTTCCATTGTATATATCAAAGGTATGTGAATTGAGCACATGACCTTGTAGATTAGGGCGAGTTTGAGTTAGGTAGATCTAGATTTGTAGACATGCATAAAACTAGATGACATGCAAAATCAGTTAGTATGCATGCATGCAACATGCAATCACTGTATGCAACATGCAAGTCAGTATACATGTTCTACACATGTCCAAGTCATCTAGGGAAATCACATGCAAGACATGCAAACACTAGTTGACACATGCATGTAGTTTTGTAGGTTCATAGTTGAGAATTTGACATTTGGACAAAGTAGGTAGAAGTTAGGTGCAATTTCAACATGCAAGCTGTTAGGTGTCAATATGGTAGTAGTTCACACTTGATTAGGTGTAGGGAATGCATTGAATGCAAGTAGTACCACGAATTTTGGCTCTCCTATATATGTACATATGGTTCTCATTCATTTCTAATGAAAAATCAAGCTTTGGTAATGTCATAATGTCAAAATTGGATCTCATGTTATTTTGCCTGTTTTGATATTCTCTCTCTAACGCGAGTAGAAGGCATTCTTCATACATTATTTTGGTTATGTATTCTCTCTATTTGTGAGAAATTAGTTTTGCTTTGATCTGTAGCATTCTAGATTGTGCTCTAGCCTCAGATCTGTTGGTAGATTGCAGGATTGCTCAACAGGTGATCTGTGTGCCACCACAAAGCATGGTCAAGATCATTCACACATTTGTTGTGGTTCCTCACACGTGTGAAGTTGCTGGATTTTTCACATCCCTAATAAAAATTTGTAAGATGATTCCCTATTGGTTTTTAATATAATGAAATCCATCAAAAACTTATGGTCACCAATGTAAACTGTGAGCTGAGACAACTCCCCTATCGAAGTTCTCCTAGTTGCATCTGCTAATCTCAAATGTCTCAGTGTAGGCGCTATTCTATGCTGAATGCCTAACTCATACACTGTCTCTTCAATCATTATATTTACGTTGGATCCGGAATCTATGGGTACACTATCTAAGATGCAGCCATTGATTATCACCTGGATTTCAGGTGGGCCTTCGTCACCATGGTTTATCAGTCCTACGTCAACTGTATGGCAACTTAGCTTTCCTTTTCTTTTTCTTTTGCAAGAATTGTTTAATCTCTTTCTTATAGTATTGATTATCCTCTATTAATTGTTTGAAAGTTATATTGGCCATTCTAGAGGCAAAATCTTCCACTATGTCATATGAACGATGTCTAAGTGGGGATGGGTCTCTAGGTATCTCATTACTTATTATTGGATTTGAGAACGTTACTTTTTTAACTTTCTTTGTTTCTTCATCTAGGAATTTCTTAGCCTCTAAACTGATATTTGGTTCATAGTATCTTTCATTAGATCTATCAAAGTCTGGGTCTTTAGAAATTTTTGCTATTTGCTCTGCAGGTTGCATTTTGGTTGTCGCATTTTTTGCGCTTTTTGCAGTTTTTGCAGTATTTGCATCTTTATCCTTCTTAGTTTTCTAAGAGTTGGCATATTCCTCCTACTACTAGTTGTGACTTTATTTAAATCTAAGTCTAATTCAAGCCAATCTTGTTCTTGATTTTCTATGGTCTTGGACTCTACCTCTATCTTTTGGACTACCATGTTCAGCGTTAGATTTAGATGGTCATGGCTCATCTTCTCTAGGTGTATTAACAAACCGTGGTTTAGATCATGGCTGTTGTAGCTGAGGACATTCAGCAGCGACATGTCCTTCACCTTTGCAATTAGCACAAGTGGCACATATCCTACTGAGCTCCTAGGTTCGGGACAATCAGGTGAATAGTGATCAGGGGCTCTGCAATTATAACATGAACCCTTTACTCTTGGTGGTTAGGAGTAGCGGTATAAAATACCTTTTCATGATTATCAACCGGACAGAGGAATAATTCTTCCTCCACATAGTTGGTTTGTAAATTAGGACAATTCATTTTGAAATGTCCCTCTTTACCACAAGTTGTACACCAAATGTTAGCATTTGATTTCACTTTCTTCCTTTTAGCTTTAACGTCGGACATTTGGACTTTTAAGTCCCCCATTTCTTTCACTAAAAACTCTACACTCTTCCTTGATAGATTTATCTTTTCAAACTTAGAGTGAATGCCGCAAATAGATGTCTATCAAAATCGGTTACAGAATAACTCAAATTGTGTTTGCTCAATTGATAAGAAGTGTAAGTAACAAATATCAGAGAAAAGGATTGCACAAGCTATAAAACTGGCTTTCTTCTCTCTATTGATAGCTGAATCTCTGCGTAAGTACAATGGCTCTGAGTGTCACCCTAATAGAGACAAACACCAGCCTAACCGTCATCACCAACCGTTAAAGTGTCGGTTGGGATCAGCTAATGTGTTGCTCTAGAACGTCGCCTAAAAACATAGCGATTTCTTAATTTGCAATGAATTTACAAAATGCAAATAGGCCTCAACATGAATTTAGGCACTATAGCATATTTTCATGTACAAAAATTGAAAAATTTACAATATAAAACATGTAATTTGGATAATGTGGAATCATAGGCCTCCACAACCAATATAGTGCACCAATGGATAGATGAATTCAAGAGAATCATGTATAAGCATGAAATGAGAAAGTTTTATTTATATATATATATATATATATATATATAGAGAGAGAGAGAGAGAGAGAGAGAGATAGATAGAGAGAGAGAGAGAGAGAGAGAGAGAATGTCTTCTCTTCTCATGAGTTACATCCTTTTATAGCAGGTCCAAACCTAATTTCAAACTTTGGTTTCCCTCCATAATGAAAATACTATTTTTGTGACTAGATTCAATGTCTCTACTACTCAAATTTGAATCTACACACAAAACGCGTGTACTACACTTTCCCACACTTTTAAAAAGTGCTAATTCAAATTCTTTTAGACTAATATGACTTTGAAAAGTCTAAGTCTAAGTCTAATATGAAAATTGGCCTCAATTGCCAAATATACAAATTGACCAAAATAGCAAAAATAGTTGAAATTTCTCACGCTTCCTCTTCAACTAGTTTTAGCATAGACTTTGAAAACACTCCAAGTGAAGTCCTATGCTTCATGAACAAGTCCTTTTCCAATGCTTAGAAGTAGCATCCATAATTAATATAGAGAATATTGTCCAGTTTGGATATTTCACTATCTCTTACATCAATTTTACACCTCAAGATGTATTTAGAACATGAAGAACCAAATAGAATGTAAATGAGATGATTCCTCCATGTTATAAACTTTGAACTCTCTGGAGTGATAACCATTTGCTTGTTGTATCCTCCCTCTTTGTCCTTTCTTGATATGTCTCCACCATAAAACTCCATGAATGAGCCTCCATCTCCATCGTTTTACAAGATGTCATCATCACTTGATGACTTGATCATGAATGAGTGATATAATGAACCTCCAATAGCTTCATTTCCATCAGCAAAACCAGCCAAGAATGCTAGTACAACTCCAACATCAAAATGATGCTCACCAATGTAGCTAGTTTTTCCATATCTTGACAATCTGCACACATCCGCATGAAATTGCTCAAACATGAGATAGAACAAGTAAATTAAACTTGAACAACACTTTCTTGATTCTCCTTTGACCTCACTTGAGTCTTCAATAACCTGTGCTAGCAAGTGTCTCAGCCAAATTGCCTCTTTAGTAGCATTCGTGGCAACAATGTATTTTGATTTGGTTGATGACAATTTTATTGAGGTTTGCTTTCGACTGTTCCAAGAGATTGGGCCTTGATTGTATAAAAATACAAATCCAAAAGTCAATATTCTAGTGTCAACGCCCTCTGTCCAATCTGCATATGTGTATCCAATCTGCATATGTGTATCCTTCAATAATGTTGGCAGTTCAGTTGTCTCCATAGCAGATGTTGAGTTGTTTGGTTGCTTGGATGTACTTCATGACTTTCAGAAGTACTTTCCAATGCATCAAACTCAGATTTTTGTCAGGAACTGGCTGACTAAACTGATTGAATATGCAAGGTCTAGTCGTGTACAGATCATTGTATACATTAGTGAGCCAATGAGGAGTGAAATGGATATTGCTTCATCTCCCTCTTTTTTGCCTCAGTTTGAGGAAATTGTTCCTTTGATAGCCTCAGTCCTGGGTCGAGTGGAAATAGACTTGGTTTGCAGTTAGCCATTCCATATCTTTCCAGCACGTTGGTGAGATATCTCTGTTGGGTGATGAATAACAGTCGGCTGGGTCAAATTTAGAAAATTTTGATTCTGAGACAATAGTGGGTTGGACCCATGTCAGTCATCTTGTACTCCTTGGCCAGCATGCATTTGGTGTCCTTCATCAAATTTAGATTGTTACTGAATAATAGAGTATCATCTACATAGAGAGTGATGATGATGAAGAAATCCGATACAGATTTGAAGTAGACATTCGAATCTGCTGAGTTTGGAATAAAACCATTCTCAATAAGGAATGCATTTATTTTCTGGAACCAGGCTCTGAGTGACTATTGTAGCCCATAAAGTGCCTTGTGTATTCTGCATACAAGGTGTTGCTTGCCCTTCAACTCGTATCCTTCAGGTTGTGACATAAAAATTTCTTCTTCAATGGTCTCATTGAGGAAAGCGGTCTGGACATTCATTTGATGGACTTCGAGATCTGCTGCAGTTGCAAATGAGAGTAGTATTATGATTGAAGCATGCTTGACAACTGGGCTGAAGGTCACAAAATAGTCCAAATCTGGAATCTGGGAATAACCTTTAGTAACCAGCCTGGCCTTGTATCGATTTAGCCTTCCTTCAGCATCATACTTTGCCTTGAATATCCACTTGCATGGGATGGATTTTCGACCTTTTGGCAACTCAGTGACTATCCATGTTTGATTCTCCATCAGATAATCAAATTCTATGTCCATTGCTGCTATCCATTGATCAGCTTCACTTGTAGACATTGCCTCTTGAACTGAATTTCGTTTCTACACAAAGTAACAGACTGCATCATCCATAAATCTGGATGGAGGCTGTCTGGATCAATTCGATCTTCTAGGCTGAAGTTTGATCCTCTGTTGATTAAGCTCATTTTTGAGATTTGTATCAATTTTTTGATTTTTGACCCTAGGTTCAAAATTTTGTTGTTAGACTCTGGGGTCAAAATTTGGTTGTCCGACCCTGGGGTAGGAATTTTACTGTTAGATCCTTGGGTCAAATATTTGTGCAGCCTTTTCCTTGGGGTCGAAAAACTTGTCCTCCAAAAAAATGACATCTATGCTCGTAAATGCCTTTTCTGTGTCCAGATTGTAGAGCTTGTATGCCTTGTGATCTGGAGAGTAGCCAATAAAAATTGATTTTCTACTTGTGATGTCCAGTTTCTTTTTGAGGTCTTTAGGGATCTGAACAGAGGCAATGCAACCAAACACTCTAATGTTTTTGAGTGATGGTTTTGATCATGTCCACACCTCTTATAAGGTGTTTTGCCATCTAGGGCTTTGTAATGGATCGATTTTGTAAATAGGCAACTGTATTGACAACTTTTGCCCAGAATTTTTTTGGAAGAGAGACATGGGCTAGCATGCTCTTGGCACTTTTAACAAGTGGTCGATTCTTCCTCTCAGCTATACCATTGAACTGTGGTGAATAGCTTGTTGTAAATTGTTGGTGTATTTCATTTGTCTTGCAAAACTATTTAAATTCGATGGAGATAAATTCCCCCCTCATCTGAGCATAGTGCTTTGATTCTTCTCTGGGTCTGATTTTCTATAGATACCTTGAACTGTTTGAAGAATTTAAATGCTTCTGATTTGTTCTTCAAGAAATAGGTAGTAGTCCATCATGAGAAGTCATCAATGAAGGTAAGAAAGAATAGTGCTCCCCTGAGGTAGTAGTTGGGCCACAAATGTCACTGTATAAAGTCGAACAAGCCTTACTGAGTCGAAAATAAAAGGGCTTCTTGCATGCTTGCTGATTATACAACTTTCACATGCTAAAAGGTAAAAGGTAAAAGGCAAGGGAAGTTGTTCAAACTAGATACTTGTATTATTGCTAACAAAGTTGGATTTTTGGCAAGTGAGCAAATACCTATTCAAGAGGTTTGGCATAAAAGGATGGGGCACCTCAACTTCAAGTCATTGGAGGTAATGGCTAAGAAGCAAGTTGTGATTGGTCTTCCAAAATCCTTAAGTAGCATCAATCATGTTTGTGAATATTGTGCTTTGTCAAAGTCACATGGACTACCTTATGCTAGATCTACATTTATATCTACAAAGCCTTTTCAAGTTGTACATTCGGATATTCATGGAATTACTACAACTAGCAATAGTGGAGCTAAGATGTATGTAACTTTCCTTGATGATTTTAGTCGATCTTGTTGGATCTATCTACTAAAGAACAAAGATGAAGTGTATGATGTTTTTGTTAAGTTCAAGAATGCAGGGGAGAACCAATTTTTTCACAAGGATCAAGTGCTTGAGGAGTAACAATGGTGGTGAGTACATATCTACCAATTTCAAGGCTTTTTGTGATGAGCATGGGACCAAGAGGGAGTATATGTGAGAGATTTCAACAAGTTTAGTCATATTTTGGTAAATTGTCAATTGAGGCCAAAACTCATTTTAGACTTAGATATAAACTTTTTGAAATTATGTTAGTTTAAATACATTCAATAAACACTTTTTGAAAGTCTGGAAAAATTGGTAGTCGAGTTTGAGAGACATTCAAATTTGAATGTTGGGTACTTTGAATTTAGACCCAAAAATAGTAGGGTTAGCATTTTGGAGGGAAAGCCAAGTGGCCAAATAGGATTTGGACCTACTATAAAAGGATGTAACTCATGGAGAGACACATATTCTCTCTTCTATCTCTCATTTCATCATTCACTACAAGAGGACGGGTAATTTTCAAGGCTTTTTTTGAGCGTTTCTTTTAAATATAGTTTTTAAAATGAGTCGCGCGGGGAGCGGAATGCTCGAGCCTTAGGTCCGGTATTTGGCCTCGGAATAAGCCTACCAAATTTGAACTTGATTTTGAAACATTTATAGAGAGGGATATAGAGAGGGTTATAAATCCACTAGAGGGCCTCGGAACACACATCGGAATACTGAAGCTAATTTGAGAAGTATACTGAGGCGGATGTTGGTATAAGCCTACCAAATTTGAACTTGTTTTTGAGACATTTATAGAGAGGATTATAAAGAGGGTCCAGGTGGCCAGAGGCATTCCAGGACACTCTGCTAACCGAAGGTAATACCGAGACTGATGAAAATAAGGCCCCTCGGTATAAACCACCGTATAAAATAGAATGTAAATGGATTTCACTTTTGGAATTTGTTACTTATCAACACATTGAATTTCATTTTCTATCAACTTTGGTTGCCATATGAACAAGTGAATAAAAAAATTTATGTATAAAAAAAAATAATGATCATAAATTGTGTACTCACATGCATCGACTTCTTGTTCGATGTCAACTAGTCAATCAATAAAGTGTAATTACATCTGTGAGCAATATGATCAATATTACAATGAATTGAAATACATCGTATTGTCTCACTCATTCATTTGGTGGCCCATTGTTATCATTTGTCGCATCATCTTGCGACGAATCTGCCAAACCAAATGAGTCTATCTCTAATTCTACCCAAATATCTCTTATAGTTTCATCATTAATAAGCTGATCTTCAAAAGCTAATGGAGACGGTGACGACGAGTAGGATCGTGAAAGTGTGTCGTGTGTCGTCGAACCATCCGACGATGATGCATCACACTCAACGTCATCATTAGCTTGTGAAGCTTGCACGTGGTCATCCTCCAAAATTGTGACATTGAATCTGTCATCACGATCTTGTTCATGAGGTGCATCAGCTAGCAACGCCATGTCCTCCACGACATCTCTATCTTCAAAAATTCTCTTACTTCGAGGAGCGACTTGAATCATGTACCACCATCTGGGATCTGAATGATCGGGGTGAAAGACTACCTGCAATTGATTGATGTTACCATAAACATTGACTCATAGTTAGTATCCATAGTTATGCTAGAGTTGCTTGTGTATTACTATACACAATATACATTTTTTGCAGTGCACTGAAAATCGATTGATTGACAACAAAAGAGCATAGACATCTTGAAGACATCAAAGAAATGTACCTGCTCACATTGTTGCAGAAAAACAAATGTGTCACTTTGATCTGTCCAAAGCTTGGTGGAGTCAATGGCAAGATAACCACTCTCATCTTTTCTGACAGTTGCATTGGGACCATTGCAAATAACTTTGAACCATTTGACATCAAATATGAAAAAATTGAATTGCCTATATCCAACTTCGAGGATGTCATTGACTGTCCCACAATAATCAAGTTGAGAAGAGAATAAATTGGTGTCCGTCATGCTTGCTCGACTCTCTTGGGTAAAATTTGCCATGACTCCACAATCGTACGTGTTTCTTTTTTAGTCAATGCACTCTGTACAAAAGTGTTGTCTATGCGTCCAAGTGCATTGTACTTTTTGTACTGAATGAAATGGAACTTAATGTGTTAGGGATACAACAAACATGTACAAAATTGCATGTATTAATAAACATGTGAAGGTTGATCATCATAGCTTACATGTAAATTGCACCCCCTTGCATATTCTCGCTCTCTCTTTGTTACTTTCTGGTTGTTTGCTGAGGCTTCTCTAAGTGCATCACAAAGCCAATCAAGCGTCATGTCCTTGGGTAGAAGGGCGAGGTCATGTGGGTATGGTTGTCTTCTTTGCCCTCTCCTGAAAGGGGCTCGAGTGGTTTGTCTACGAGCCTTGGCATCTTCGTATAGTGAAATCCACTTATGTATATCCTCACTATTAAGAATAAAAAACTTATTTACCTTTTCCTTGAAGGACTCACTCATTCTCATGATCGATCCTTTTCCTTGAGGGACCTCCCCAACACGCTCATCGTCTATCTTATCCCAAAGATGAGGAATAGAAGGATAGCTATGAGCAAGGAACTTTGTGATGTAAACCATGGACTCTTGCACTAGCCATCCTTCCGCCATGCTACCCTCAGGCCTTGCTCTTTGTCTTACGAAGCCCTTCAATGTTTTCATGAATCATTTCAGGAAAAACATCCAACGACTATGGACCGTGCCTGAATTAGAAAAGATGAATCCATATTAATGAGGGAACATGGGAATTACCACAATAACAATAATATAGGATGGACTAAGAATAGGCAATTGACCAAGTAGATGATGTACCTGCAATGGCCACCTCATCTACCAAATACACAATGAGATGCATTTGAATGGTGAGAATGGATGTGGGAAAGTGCTTCTCAATCAAACACGCTACCTCGATGGAACTTTGTCTTGCTACCTCAATGGATGCCAGCGGTATCTCTTTGGATGAAATGTATCTTCATAAGAAAGAGAAATAGCAATGACATACGTGTTAGTAAGATCATCATCTTGAATCACCCCGAGAAAAAATGATATGAATCGCAAGCACATTTACCGTACCTCACCAAACCACTGATTTTGTAGATTGCACTCCTTAACTCCTATGTCAAGAACCCTCTCAACACCAAGGGAAGCACAAACTGCACGCACAAAAAACAATTTGGTCATGATCTTTGAGATACATATATGCGCAATGAGATCATCTTGAAATCACAAGACATGCTATAAAATGTAATCCACAATGTTGATGTGAAAAAAAAGTCAAAAAACATGCCACACCAACTTGTAAAAATTTATGCCAGTCATGAGACTTTAGTCCACTTAGCTTGTTGTCCCTTTATGCATCGCATGTGTCCTGTCGGAGTTCAAAAAGAGGCTACTGCCCTCTACAATCATCTCGTCTCTCCTCGATAAGATCCATGGGGCCTTTGGTAGGACAATCAAAGTCCCCACCGTTTGCGGTCATAAATCGGCCATCTTTTCCACTTCTTTTAGGTCATCTCGTGCACTTTTTTTATCTTTTGACCCGGTCAAGTGCTCCCAAATTGTGCTCCCAACGTTCTCGAATATGTGCATTGGTTCCAAAAGATGGTTTATCAACAATTCTTCCCAATATGGTGTTCATGAAATATTGATAACCTCTTCATGCCGGGAGGGAGTCGCCCTAGATCTTGACTGGATCTCCAAATCCGAAGCCAATCACTTGCCTACAATATTAACAAACAAGCACACACATTTAATGCAGATTATATATCGTTAGAAGAAATATAAAGAGAGTAATCATAAAATAAATAAATGACATGTACCATTAATTGGCCCAAATATGTATTGTACTTTCATGGAATGAGGACGTTGGCCATCAAGCCCATCATGCATAGGGTGATCGGGTGGAAGGTATTGAGTGTGGCCTCATAAATCATCTTTCGTAGATGTTGTGGGTGACGTGCTTGCAAATACTCGCCACAAACGGGGCACGCATTGTAACCACTAGTTTGGAGCCCTACATTGTTAGAAAACAACCAACTTAATCGTGGGTCGAATGTTCAAATTGAAAGAAAATTTGTGAATGCACATAAAATTTAATATTATACCATGAATCAAACCAATAACAAGGATATCTCACCTGAACATTTTCCATAGCCAGGAAAGTCGTGCATCATCCACATCAAGATCCCCTTTACCACAAAATCTTTTTGTCCCAATGGTCTTGAAATATCGCTCACTTGAACTCCTTGCTATAGAATCTTTAGCTCATCTATCAAGGGCTTAAGCATAGATTTTAGCATGGCTAGTCTTGGGGAGAGTTTGCTGGGTGAATCTAGCAAACTAGATGGCACAAACTACAGAGTGTGGAAGTTCAAGATAGCTAATATCTTGATGGACAAGAATTGCTGGGAGGTGATGACAGGTACAGAACCTGTACCAACATCTGATCCTAAATTGAAGGACTACATGAACAGGAGACAGAAAGCTCATAGGATAATCAATCTTTCTGTCAAGGACAATATCATTCCTCACATTTGCAATGCAAGGGATGGAACTGATGCTTGGACAATTCTGAAGTCTATGTTTGAAATATTGGATTCAGCCAAGCTGGTGTATTTGCAAAACATGTTACATACTCTCAAGATGGAAGCTAGTGCAACAATTGGTGATCATATTACAAAGGTCAAGGACCTAATGGATCAGCTTGCTTCAGTTGGAGGAATATACACGTCCATATTTTTTGCCTTGTATTTTCTGGGGATAAGAAGGGTGAGCATTAGGTGCCCCTTCTTTATACTTAGCCAAGGGGGGATGTTGTAGTTTACAAGGACAACCGGCCAGGTGGACCATGATGTGGAGCACAAACCAAATGGATTCACACCATCCGTGGCCAACCCCAAATGCAAATGGCAAGGCTCATCCCTAAACTCATGCCAGGTAGCATCCACATGCTTCCATGCTGGAGAATCAGCAGGGATCCTCATAGTATCGTCGGATGAATGATTGCTCGAATGTTATGTCATTAGCTCCGCGATGAAATTACACTTAAACAAGTGACGTATCTTGGGTATGATGGAAAAATTTCTTACCACCTTGGTGGGTATGGTTGCTCCTTGTAAATCTTGCCTATAGCGGTGTTCCCCACAGCGTGGACACGTGCTTGCCTCCTCAAACTCATCTTGATATAATATGAAATCGTTGGGACATGCATGGATGCTCTTGTAATCCATGCCGACGATGGATAGATTTTCTTGGCTCTTGTTGAGACGCTGCCATGGTGTTATTTGGGGGCAACATTTTCTTGAGGAAACTGCGACAAAATATAAACTTACGTAATTAGTTATATATAGTTTCTCGCAACGCATGAATTAAAAATAAAACGAGATTAGAGCAATTTGTCTATAACACACATCATGAAGCCAACAAGCTTACCCAAACAACTCTGTCACGTTCGCATCCGACCACCCGTACTTAGTTTGAAAGTTCAAAAGTAGCAAACAAGCTCGCAACTTTGACATTTGTGCACGCTCGTGCAAAGGATTGGATGACAAGCCACGCATCACCTCTTCTTCCCTTGTCAATGTGGCCTCGGGTGGGTTTGTGAGCAATGCATCGATCATGTCATCCATGTCCCCCTCATGATCATGCGATGTGAATGGCACTTCTTCGTGTGTTGTGACTTCTCGGGACATCTCTTCGTGCAAGTCCATGGGTGGTGTATGCGAGGAAAGTGGTGGCTCTCGTGCGCTTGCACGTCTGAATCTTGCGGATTGCATGGCAATATCTGGTTGAATTCTTTGATAGTCATGTGAGTGTGAGTCATCATCCTACATAATACAGGTGCAACAACAATCAAGAATAATAGAATATTCCTCCAATAAAAAAGGGTTCCAAACAACAGACATGGAAAAGGAGTGTGCAATCATTTATTTAGTTTTAGCAATACAAAGAGGTTTGCAAAGTATAACTCACTAAAGAACCGACCTCCATCCGCACAAATAATGACTCTCTCTCAATCTGACCATACATGCGAACATGTGATATTGTGGTATGTTCCTCTCGTCGCAGTGCATACTTACATCGTGCACATGGGCATGGTATTCTCTGGTGTAACCAGGCCTCTGATCTTATATGTGATGGTCCTACCTCATCATCTGAGGATGAGGAACGTGAACTCAACATTTGCATCGGTGCACCTTGGCAGGTGACAATGGATGGAACACAAAATTAGAAATGATTATCAATACATAAAACAAACTAGATAAATGCATTGAGACGAACAAAAGACATGTATATAATAACTAAATTTGAGTCTAGTGCAACTAGTCTCTGGAAATTAGCAATACAATTGCAAGATCGGATTACGTCTAGATATGCGAAGCATGCCTACGTGCATCATTACATGTCTAGCCTCGCTCTTCAATTCTTGCCAATTCTTTTACTATACTATATTGTCGGCTTTCCCGATATCTAGAAATACGTTCGGACCGGTTTCTATAAGAACCGCTGGTTCCTATATTTGGTTCCCAATATGTACTATTTTACAAAAATTAATAAAAAAATCATTTCGAAAATGATTATTGCTAAGATAGTCACTTGCTAAAAGCCATTAATGAATGTTAGGTTCTGTACAGTGAATTGATACTCGGATTATATATACCCCCCTCCAAGGCTCAAAAGGACCCGACAGTTCTCATCCGTGACCGGTTCTTACAAAGGTCGAATATATCCGCCGGTTCTACACCCGGTTTAGGGTAAAAGTGTACCCGCCGGTCATGGTCTTAATTAGAACCGGGTTGATAAGCGGGTTGAGAACCGAAAATAAAAAATCGTTATCCGACCAACACTGGTCACCCGGGAATAGTAGTGGGTGGATGCCAAATACGTCGATGTTTGGACAATTATGACATCCTTTAACCAGATCATCAATACAACTTAGCAGATAAGAAATTGTGCCATCAAATGCACTAAATATTCTTTGACAAGGCTTGGGAGGAATCGACCATCTTAAAAAATTGTGTATTTTTTAGAATGCATTAATTTTGAGTTGATTTAGAATGCATCAAATTAGAATGCACCTCAGAACATGCAAGGAATACTATTTCTAATTTAGTCAAGGCCTCGGAATTGCCCTCGGTATACTAAAGCTAGTGTGAGGTGTATACCGAGGGTCAGACAGATTCTTGAAATCTTCAAAAAGACTAACATTTTTTGTGGCATTTTTGAAGAGAGAAGAGGAATGGGTGATCGAATCAAGGGACGTAACTGTTGCCTTTGTCCTCTCCCTTGTTTGTTGATCCTTGCTCACCCACTTTATCCTCCTTGCTCTCCTTATTCCCCTCACATTTGAGTGCTCCTTTTGCCTCTCTTGCTATTGCTCTTTGCTTTCTCCTCTTGCATTTTGCTTGTTCTTCTTGCTCCTCTTGCACTTTGCTTGTTGTCCTTGCTCTTCCTCTTAGCTTATTCCTTGCATAATCAAATGTGGAGAGGTCAAGAAAAAAAGGGAAAGTGGAGGATGGAGGCTTTTTGATTTGTTGGATGCAAGGTAATCTCCTTTCTCTCTCTTTCTCTAGCATCATAGTATCCATCTCAATGTGATCTTAGTTTGGTTTTATTGACACCATGTCTTCTATGCAGGCTTTCCTTTGAGGCAAAGGAGTCGGTGGATCCAATTTTTTGAGAAGCAGACAGGTCGGAAAGGCCGTCGAAATAGGCGGATCTACAATATTTACTATTCCAAAGGCTATTTCAATGCCTATTCCGAAGGCAGTTTCAGGTGAGGGTGCTGGATGAGGATGATGTAGATCCATAGTTGAGGCTGTTGTAGATCCAGAGTTCCAGAAAGTCGGAATACCCATCGAAATATATAGATCTGTTGGATTTGTCATATAAGTGTCTATTCCGATGGCTGTTCCGATGCCAAATCTTGTTGTTTTCTGGTGGATATGCTGGATTGCATATGGATGTTTGTTGCTCTTTTTCTAAAATTAATTTGTTACAACTATTTTTTGTGATACTAAACTAAACAAACTACAATACTGATTTTTGTTTTGCAGATTTCATTATTGGATACTGGACCAATATTCATCATAGCATTTCAGGCAGATCATCATAACAGCTTCCGGAGGTACTTTCAAGGTCGCAATGGAGTTCAAAATAAATCCTGCTAGTTTTAACAGCATACCAATGTCTATTCCAATGTCTGTTCCGACCTCTGCTGACATTTTTTTTTTATCTTTCAAATGACAGATCTGTGAATGTTATGATACATTTGTAAAGCTTGGGTGTTATTTTTAGAAGACTATTCAATTGTGCTGACTAGTTCTATGAATTTTCCATGAGGATTTGTTACATGGGTTCTTGATATGAAATTGTTTTGCAGTTTTTTATGTCGATTCTTGGGCTCTAACATCATTCAAGCAGCTGACTAACACAAGTAGTAGCAGTTCCAAGTACCTGTACAATATTGTAACAGTTTGTCTCCTATTTTTTTTGTTGTAGATCCACATTTTGTAGTGTAGAACTTTTTATTAGAATTCATGAAAACATATCTGCACATCCTAAAAAGAAATCTGTACTTTTATTGATGAAGTTGCTGATAATGGGTACATCTTTCAACTAGGGTGGGAATCAGTGGATCTGGATCTGTTTAAGACAGTATACCATCTGTTATCTCGAGGTCCATTCCGACCTCTACTCATACATTTTTTACAATTCATAAATAGATTATATGCTAGATTGTTACTAACCCATGAATGCTAGATTATATACCTCTGCTCAAAAATGTTCATCTCCTATCTTTTGTTGTAGATGCACGTTTTGCAGTATAGGAATACATTCAATTTTAGTTTACATTATGATTTATGAAAATACATCTACACATTTTAGAGACAAATCTATACATTTATTGATGGATCTATTGATAATGGGTGGGAATCAGTGAGGTCGAAACAAGCCTCGGAATATTTGGATCTATTCAAGGCACTATACCATCTTTTATTTCGAGGTCCATTCCGACCTCTGCTCTTACATTCAAAAACGAATCTGGTAAATATTGGCAATTTGTGTCTGAACAATGCTAGATTATTATCACCTCAGCTATTATATCAAGATTACAAAATTCCCACCCTAGTTGATACATTTTGACTCAAGACCACCACAGTTTTAAATTTTATCACCACATTGAGACCTTCATGCTGCCTTCTTGATTACGTTTGTCCTTGAAATGATGACACTTCTCCGCTAGTGTTTTTATGAACCTGCTGGGGAACTCCATAGTTGGCCTAAGCAAACAAATGATCTCTACTCTCAACAATCGTGACCATATACATAATTAATGTTTCAAGCTTATTAGTTTGTGCTACTCTGATTTGTAGGATCTTAACCTAGTCTTGTTATTTTAATTTACAAGATCATAGTTTATGTGTTGTGTATTGGTTATATTTTCATGCTTAGAAATAGAGAGCAAGAGAGAGAGAGAGAGAGAGAGAGAGAGAGAGAGAGAGAGAGAGAGAGAGAGAGAGAGAGAGAGAGAGAGAGAGAGAGAGAGAGAGAGAGAGAGAGAGAGAGAGTTAAAGCTAACCAACACTCCCAATTCTAGGAAGTTGTCTAGCCCTTGTTTTCTTTCGATAAAGGCGTGGTTCAAATTTTTCTTGTTGGACGATAAGTTCCACGAGAAAGCCCAAACGCCGTAGGGAGCGAGCATGTGGTGATATTCTAGAATAGGATATAATCGTACAGTTCGAGAGTTTTAATTAGCACTCTACTATGTTCTCTTTTTTTTGTCTCCTCTCGTGTGTTTAGGTTTTAGGGTTTAGAGTGTGCGTGTGCATGTTGTGAAAGATTTCAGATCATTATGATCCAATCTACTTGAATGATCTTTGGTTGGAAAGAGAAATACACTACCAATCTCACCAATGTAGAAAAATCAGCATCTACACACAAAATGAGATGCAAACACGAATAGAACTTGATCAAACTTGAATGAAATGAAAAAGTACTGTTGTTGTCCATAAAAACCCAGCAAGCTATTGTATTTCACACGCTGGATCCAAAAATAACAAATATAGATCATTCTACACATAGAATTGCAAGCAATCACCAAGATAGTGCACCAATGGATAGTAGAACCCAAGAGAACCATGTATAAGCATGAAAATCTACTCAAACTCGCATTCTAACTTTCCCACACTCTCAAAAAGTGTTTATTCAAATGAATTTTAGACTAATAAACTTTGAAAAGTCAACCTCTAAGTCTAAAACAAGTTCTGGCCTCCATATGCCAAATATGGAAATATAGCAAAATGTGATGAAACTAGTTGAATCTTTCACATTCCCTCTTCAACTAGGTTTAGCATAGACTTTGATAACACTCCGAGTGAATCCTATGCTTCATGAACAAGTTCTTTCCCAATGCTTTGGTGAAGATATCAGCTACACATTCTCTTAAAGACACATGTTGAAGCTCCACCTCCTTTGTAATGACTTGCTCCCTCACAAAATGTTGTTGCTCCTCAATATGCTTGCTCCTAGCATAGTTTTTGACAATAGAACTTTGATCCATCATAAGAATTATCTTCTTCCTAAGAATATATCTCCTAGGAAGGATCATGATGTTCGTTGCAGATGGGACATTACGATGGATAGTATAGCGCGGAGACTGGGAAGTATCGGTAGAAGACATGATGATCAGAAAGGAGATATAAAATGCGTAAAAGTGTCTCAAAAAGCAATGCAAGATTTCTGGAAGGCTTTGGTCATGGTAAAAATTCGCAAGAGCTTCGCTAGCACAAGTGAGGAATGAATCGAATTCAATCAACTTATAGGTGAATTTGGTGGGTCCATTACACTGAATACTAGTTTGGCTGATCAGTTTTGAACAAAAATTTGCAAGCATGTACAGTACTGTGATAATAGGGTATAAAAATCTTTTCGGGAATCTGAACCTATCAGGCGAATGTTTTTCAGGCCTGGCAAAGGATGAATCTTTGCCCAGAAGGGTCCTTTGCCAAGTATTGTCATAAATGTATTTTTCCAAGACCTGAACCTATGAAGATCATCTAACAGATCGGCGAAGGTTAATAATGAGGTTAAGATGCTCGATGAAGGTTCCCAAAATGGCATATCACTGATCCTTCGTCGGACTCAAAAATTGGAGTTTTTCTAGACAAGAACCTTCGTCCACCTCAAATTAGATAAATCTAGAGTGGATGTACAATCTAAGAGCTCAACGAAGGTTTTTGCTACTAAATAGGCTAAATCTGACCAAAACAGTGATTTTCTAAGCCTTTTTCCATCAAAAATTACTGTGTTTCCTTTTCCTATGTTGATGACTTTCTGACTTTTGCTCATCAGTCTTTTCTCAATTTAATAATTTTTTTTCTGTTTTTTTTTAACTATCTTTTTCCAAAAAAACTCAGCAAATTAAGTACCGAAAAACAAAAAATTAAAAAACAAATTAAATTAAAAAACCATTGAGATCAAACTTGCTGAATTGGTGGAGCAGGTTGCCAAAACTTGCGTAAGCGGCTGCCATTCACTGGAGTATCAAATCGTTTTCCATCAAAGTGCTCAAGAATTATTGTGCCATAGTTCAACCTGAATCCAAGATCTAGTCAATCTAGCATCAAAGAGATGGAGTTAGTTGTCACGCGGAGGTTCATTCCCATGAGAGCGATAGTATAGTTCAGATCTCAACATGAATGGAGGATCTAACACTAACATCCATTAACACTAAGCATTAACACTACATCCATTAATCCTACTTCCATTAACCTTAAATCCACAACAATGATAGAAACTTACTCTTCTCTCTCTCCTTTTCTCTCTCACAAAAAGCATAAAAAATAGCAATCCCAATAATGATCAGATCCAACAATTAGCAGAATCCAAAGAAAGCATGAGAAATGGAGAAAAAGAGAGAAAAAGCAAGGACATTCATCAGTCCATTTTTTAAGAGAACCAATCTGCTTTATTGAAATGAGAAAATGAATATGAGGAGCAACTCGAGTTGGTCCATTTTTATAGTAGAGAGGAGGACTCTGGCCTCTAAATCCTATTGGTCCAGTCTTACCTCTCTTTTTATTCAAATTTAAAAAAGTGTGGGAACCATCAAAATTGGAGGGAAACCCAACTTTATTCACTAACTTGACATTTAGGCCCTGCAACATGAAAAGTCCCGCAAAAAGGCCTAAATTCCTTTCATTAACATTCTAATTAATCAAATAACTATTTGATCATTGGGTTGGACTTACACACGTAGGGAGCCAAATCCCTCTCACTTATTAACTAGGGTTAGGGTTGCCTTGGGATCCGCAAACCCTTCAACAGTATCCCCCACCAAAACTGGTGGCGGTCCCACGACACCTGCAATATGCAATTATTGGGGACTTTTATTGGCTTCGCGCCGAATCTTCATTAAATGATACTGCACCTTCTCCATAAAGTTAAGGCGTGCAGTATTGAAATCCAAATTATGCGGCAGGAAACAAAGGTGGGCTCTGGCAATCCACTTGGAAGTTGTCCATGATGTGAAGCGGGATTCCCAAGAGCCTCCCATCATAGCCGCACGGAAATACAGTCGAGCAATCGGCAGCTGATCTTTGATTTGCTCTGAGGCCATCGGCTTATTTGGATCAAATGCCAGGAAGGAAGGCAATCGTCTGCCACTAATGCCAACAGAGTTAGATCTTTTGCAAACATTGTCGATTGTCGCACTGTTGGATCCGAAGAGTGGACATACTCTCTCTAATATGCTTGTAAGGCCCAATGGAAATCCACTGAAATATTCCAGCTGTAAGACTGGTGGATGATTGGCCAATTGGGCATATGGATGGTGATTTTATCCATAGCCAATCCCAAATCTTTCCATTTTTGTCTTTGCAGCATTGGCATGTAATAAGGATCTACCCGCAACTGGCGAGGGCTGGCGACATAACTCCTAATTGATTCCGGAGTTTTCTCAAAAACCGTGATTCTCCATGCCGGCTGCTCTCCTAGTGCAAGTATTTTGTCCAATTCTTTGTCGGCCTCGGAAGTCTTAAATTTGAGAACCCATCCACCATGCGAGGACTCATGTGGATGCTGCTTTAAGAAGGTCTAGATCAGGTCCTTGACGCTGATGGGCCTTCTAAATAAATGGCTTGTCCTTGATGAAGATGGACCCACTTGTCCTGCCAGTATAGTTGGTGGTTGATCTGCTAGATTTGGAGCTCCCCCCTGGTCCATGCTCGAATCAACCCCTGTATCCATCTGTACAGCTTCTTGGTGCGAAGGGGAGAATTACGGCATGACCGGGACAAGAATTTGTGGTCCGGATTCCAACACTTGAGTGGCGGCTTTTTCATAGGCGTTGATGGTCTCTTTTGCTTTTTCCAACTCGGTTGAAGTTGCTCCTTTGAGCCTATCAAAGCGGCCTTGGAATCCTTGAAGGGCCACTTTGTATGTTTCCACTTTCTTGAACAAATATGCAATCTCCGTCGGTGTGACCGGATGATCGGGTATTTGTGTTTGTAGATACGCATCATGCTCAAGGATGGTCGCATCCAATTCACCTTGAGCCGTGTGCAATCTTGTTCGGCCATTTGTAATTGCCCCTTCAGCAGCTGCACCTGTTGCTTGGCTTCTTGCACTGCCTTATCTACCTGATCATGTGCGGTTGTGAGGGCATTTTGCAAGGAGCTAATGTAGGTTTCCAAGCGATCAGCTTGTTGTTGGGCCAATGTCTTTTCGCTTTCAACCTTTTCTTCATGTTTCTTGGCTATCTTCACCTCTCGATCTAGTTGGACAATTTTTTGGCTGATCAGAGTGTTTTCAAATCCTAAACCAGAGATCCTCTGTTCCATTTTCTTTTTTTTATCCAGCATAGACTGGATCACTTGCCCAAGGCTTGAAACTAACCCGAGAGCATCACCAGAATCGACAATCATGGAGGTGGTAGCAGTAGGAGACCCTGATGGTACTGTCCATGGTAGGTGTGGAATAGGTGCCAAAGTCTCTTCTTCTTCAAAAATATCCTCGTCTTCAAACCCTTCAGGCATCATGGCATCGAACTGCTTTGGTGACTTGACAGTTGTGTCGACCCGAAGTGTGGCTGGGCTACCCTGTGTGGGTTGTTGCTGATTGGCATCTTCGACACCAACAGTAGCTTCATGGATATGCCCGAATCCTCTTCCAAGGGATTGGGGTTCAAAGGGTGCTGGGCTCTGAGGCATTTCAAAGATTTCGGTGGCCCCAAGGGGGTCAGAATCATCAAACATATCCATGAAGAACTGTGTGTTGGGTGAGGTTGCTTCGGTGTGCAGGGGTGAGGCGGCCTGGGCAGCTATGATGGGAATAGTAGGCCCAATGGTCACAGACGGAAGCAGAGGCGAGGGAAGCATCAGAGGCGAGGGGAATGGGAATTTCAGTGCAAACAGTAGTAGGGGGTGGAAGCGCAGTTGACGAGGTATGTCTAGTACGATGTCGTGACGCGGAAGGCGAGTCAGGAATTACGATCTCGCTGTGTGGACGACGACAACTATGAGAACTTGAGGCCTGGTGAGATGACTTGTGTGGTGTTTCTTCGTAAATCGAAAGCACAAAATCCAGGTGGAAGCCATGGATTTTGTTTTCTAAGTGAGAAGCGGCTAAGAGGGACAATAGAGAGCCAGCGGCAAACTGCTGCTTTGTATTGGCCTTAATAGCTCGCTTGAGCTCACCAAAAACAATCTTGAACCAGTTATATGGTTCAAGAGGGGCTTTGGCCAACTTGATGTGGGACTCCACTATCCTGTGAAGGATTTGAGATGTGATGCGGTCTTTCCTGAGGTTGCCAATTATCAGGAAATGATTCAACAATTGGGTAGTGGCGTGGATGGAAGGCTCAATGATGGCTTCCAAAAGATAACCATCATTAGTCCAATGCAGATCGTTGGTGAGATTAATGTATGGCTTGATGGCCTGTTTGGCGTGCTTGTGATTGAGTGAGGCATGCGTACCGGATGAGATTCCTATAGCTACAAGTGCGGCCTCGGTGACACGCACCTTGTGTGTGGCTCCTTGGAAGGTGATGTAAAACTTGGATTTCTCTTCCTTCCACGTACTGAAGGCAAGAGTGATTAAATCCATATTGATGCATCCCGAAAAGGCTCTCTCATGAATACCCATTGCCGTAAGTAGAGGCTCCGCAAGGGTCATCCACTGAGTGACCATGCTTGTGCTAGGAAGAATCATGATGTCCGTTGCATATGGGACATCATGATGGATAGTATAGCGCGGAGACTGGGAAGTATCGGTAGAAGACATGATGATCAAAAAGGAATTATAACCGCGTGAGAATGTATCAGAAGGCAATGCAGAAAATTTGGAAGGCTTTGGTAGCAAGAAAAATTCGCAAGAGCTTCGCTAGCACAAGTGAGGAATGAATTGAATTCAGTCAACTTATAGGTGAATTTGGTGGGTCCATTACACTAAATAGTAGTTGGGCTGATCAGTTTTGAACAAAAATTTGTAGACATGTACAATATTGTAAAAATAGGCTATAAAAATCTCGGTGAAGGTTTCTAGGGATCTGAACCTATCAGGCGAACGTTTTCCAGGGCTGGCGAAGGATGAACCTTCGCCTAGGAGGGTCCTTCGCCCAGGTACTGTCATAAATATTTTTTTCCACAATCTAAATCTATGGACAACCTAATTTTGACATTTTAAAATTCATAATGATGTTATGATACTCGACAAAGATTCCCAAAATGGCATATCACTGAACATTCGCCTGACTCAAAAATTGAATTTTCTCTTATCAAAAACCTTCGCCCACCTCAATCTAGATAAATCAAGGGTGGATGTATGGTCTGAGAGCTCAGCGAAGGTTTCTAATACTGTATTGGCCAAATCGACTCAAAACAGTGGTTTTCTAAGTCATTTTTCATAAAAATACTGTGCTTCCGTTTTCTTATGCTGATGACTTCCTGACTTTTGCTCATCAGTCTTTTCTTATTTTATTTTTTTCTCTTTTTTTTTTTCAACTGTCTTTTTCCAAAAAAAAATCCGCAAATTAAATACTGAAAACAAAAAATTGAAAACAAATAAAATGAAAAAAATATATTGAAATCAGGCTTGTTGAACTAGCGGAGCAGGATGCCGCACTTGCGTAATCGGCTATCATTTACCGGAGTATCAAATTGTTTTCCATCCAAGTGCTCAAAAATTACTGTGCCATAGTTCAGGATTTCTTTCACTTTATACGGGCCTTCCCCAATAAACTTCAACTTACCCTTGATCAGCTTGGTTTTGTACATCAATGCAAGATCTCCTGCTTCCAGATCTTTCTTATGCAACCGCCGATCATGCCATGCCTTGAGACGGGCTTTCTCTGCTGCTAAGGCATGAACTGCCATCAATCGAGTTTCACATAATTTGTACAACACATCGTGGTGAAGTTGTAAAGACTGATCATCATTTAATCGTTCCGTTGCTGCTATGTGTAAAGATGGGATTGAAAATTCAATTGGCATAACAACATCTTGACCATAAACTAGTTGAAAAGGTGTTTGATTTGTACTATTTTTGTAAGCGGTTCTGAATGACCATAATGCTGCATATAGTTTATGTTCCCAATCAGACCGACTCGCTTCAACTATCTTTGTCATAATGGTGCAGAGAATCTTATTGGAAGATTCAGCTTGGGCATTCCCTCTAGGATAATAGGCAGTACTAAATCTGTGTATAACAAAAAAATCTTCCAGTAAACATTTTATTGTTTGATTAACAAAGTGTGTACCCCGATCACTGACAATTTCTATCGGACATCCAAATCTGACTATAATATTTTCATATAGAAACTTAGCTGTAGATTTCGCATCAGCTACTTTGACAGCTTTGGCTTCAACCCACTTGGTCATATAATCAGTTGTGACGATAATATATCAATCCTGAGATCCTTGAGCAGCGGGATGAATAGGACCAACATAATCCAGTCCCCATTTTTCAAACGGTGCTTGCGATAAAACCGGATGTAAGAGTTCATAATTCTGTCAAGTAGGTCGTCGTGCTCGCTGGCAGACATCACATGTCTGAATAAAATTCTCTGTGTCCTTATGAAGCGTAGGCCACCAACAAGCGAATTACAAAAGTTTGCGAACAGTAATATCTGTAGAGAAGTGTCCTCCACCCATGCCATCATGTGAAAACATGATTAGATTTGGTACTTCATGCGGTAAAACACATCTTCGTAAAATATTATCTGATCCACAACAATACAATTGTCCTGCAATTAATTGATAAGGTTGAGCCTTATGAATCAATGGTCTTTGCTATACTTTTGTCAAAGAGTCATTCGGTTGTCCTAGCATCAGGTACTCAACAATATTTGTTGCCCACTCAGGTACTGTTTCAACATAGAACAACGCAGCATCTGGCAGTTCATCATCCACTTCAGTATTAACTAGTGCGAATTCAATTCATGAAACGTGATCGGCTAGATAATGTTGCTTCCCCTTTCTGATCACAATTCGAAAGTCAAATTCAGTCAATAATAATAACCATCTTGCAATACGTCCAGTATTACACGTCTTATTTACCAAGTAAAGTAACGGTTGATGATCCGTATAAAATGCAAAGTGCGTTTCCATGAGATAGTGACAAAATTTCCGAACAGAAAAAATCATGGCTAGCGCTTCACGTTCTGTTGTTGAATAATTCTTCTCTGGATCTGTAAGCTATCTACTTGCAAATCGTATAGGATAATCCTTCTTATAGTCACATGGCTGCGTCAAAACTGATCCAATGGCATATTTTGAGGTGTCCGTATGAACATGAAACTCTAATGTCCAATCTGGAAAATGCAGTATTGGTGCTGAAGATAATGCTTTTTTTAACTTTTCAAAGGCTTCTAATGCCTCTACTGTCCAAATAGGAACAATAGTTAATTTGTATATAGGTCGTGCTAAATCCGCAAAGAAGATAATAAAAATTTGATAGTAGTTCGCATGACCCATAAACACATAAACTCCTCGAATTGTTGCTGGCGGTGGAAATTCCACAATAACTTTCATCTTAGAGTAATCGGTGGCGATACCATGTCTTGATATCACATGTCCAAGCACCACTCCGTGAGAAACCCATATCTGGCATTTTTTTGGATTTAGAAAAATCTAATATTTGCGGCATCTTTCAAAGATTTTCTCCAATCGATCCAGGTGTTCTGTATTTGTACTATGAACTCCCAAGTCGTCCAAGTAAATTTCAAGAAATTTCTGCAGATAATTTTTAAAGGCAAATTGCATTACTCTTTGGAATGAACTTGGTGCATTACAGAGTCCAAACGGCATTACTTTGTAAGCATAGGTGCCCCATTCTGTTGCAAAAGCAGTTTTGTGGCGATCGGCAGGTGCAATCTTAACCTGGTTTTAACCACTAAATCCATCCAAGAAACTATAAGCTTCCGCTCCAGCAAGGCGATCCAAAATGCTTTCAGTAAAAGGTAACGGAAAGTGATCCTTTCATGTCACTTTATTCAATGCTTTGAGATTCACACAGATTCGCAATTTCCCATTTTTCTTAGGAACAATGACAATCGGTGAAATCCATTCGGTATGCTTGATCTCATAAATGAAATCAGCGTCAAGCAATCTCTGAAGTTCTTTTTTTATCAGATCTGCCACATTAGGATTACAGCAATAGAACTTTGTAACCTTTGCTACTGCATCAGGTACTAAAGGTATGGTATGTTCAATGACTGATGTCGGAATACCCTTCAAATCTTGATAAGTACATGCAAAACAATCTTGATACTTAATAAGTAGCAAACGGAGTGCTTGATACTGTTCAGGAGTAAGTTGTGATCCCACTTGTACAATCTTTTCTGGTTCTCCTGGTTCTGTAAGATTCATTGGTTGCGTCCTAGCTGGGCCATCGTAGACCTCTTTAGATTCCGGCATGTGTTCTTCAGGTTCATGATGTGCTTTAGGTAACATGATAACCACATCATCCAGTGTATAACGTTTAAAATTCTCTGGCATATCATGTTGGACTACATTTGCTTGTTCTTTTTCGAAAGGACTTGTCTTAGATCTTTGTTTAGTCTTCTTAGCAGGAATTGATCGTGGAGGTGATGACTTCCGGGATGATAAATCTTTCTTCTCACGTGAAGACTTTCTAGACGATGATGTCTTGTTGGAGATCTGACTTGAAGAATTATTCTTGACTTTTCCTTTGTCTTTATCCAATAGAGGTGGCACTTCCTTTAAATCAAACTTTTGAGGGGGATTTTCCCATTTCAGGACCGTATTATAATGTTGTTTTGCTTGTTTCTTCGTCATCAAACCTGTCATCTTGTCTCCCTTCAATATAACTACTTTGGGCGATTTGATTGTTGGTTCATCAAGAACATTACGCACTCCAAATGTGGTCGGATCCATATGATGTAGAATGTGTTTATCCGTAAGTTCTCCATTGCCATCATAAGTTAAGGCATGGCTCATTGGTATGAGATCATCCTCAATTGGATCTGGTATAGGTTCCGTTGATATCCAGACTACATTCAGCACATTTAGTGGAAATATGATTGGCGTATCCAAAGTTTGATCTAACAAGGAAATCTCGCTCATCTCTGATTGACTATCTTGTTGACACATATATCTTGTTGTACAATCAATTGTTGCAAGAGCTTCATTCCAATTGACAGTATCCGTTTGAGAATCGTAGTGAACTCCCAATTTTTTCTCTGGTTGATCACAAGTGTGATCCGTTGTTGATGAATCGTCATCCGCTTTTTGAACCACTAGCTTGATAGTCCAAGTCGTAGGATCAATTTTAACTGCACGTTCACGATTTTCAAAAGTGATTTTGCCGATAACCCAGTTATGAATTACTTGCGCAACTCGTAACCATGGACATCCTAAGAGAACTCGGTAGACATTTGGTGCTTCTGGTAAGTCCATCACGACGAAAGTAATGACAAACTGTACTCCTGCAATCCTGACAGGTATATCTTCCACCATTCCTCGTGGACGAACCGTCGTTTGATCAGCTAGCTTAATAGCAAAAGTAGCAGGCTTAATCTTTGTAAGGCTCCATTTTGTACATAACTTTGTAGAAATCAGGTTAACTCCTGAACCGCCATCTATCACGGCCGCTTCTTTAGAAAATTGTCTATGTTGTATTGGCAGAGTGATATTCTTTTGTTCACTTTCCCAAGCTGCTCCAACATGCAGTACATCGTTAGATTCTTCAAATCCAGCACAAAAGAGCGACTCCTGATGGTCTTCTAATTCTTCTTGAACTAACTTTTGCGCTAAGACTTCTTTTGCTTTTGGCACCAACTTTAGGAGCTCTCCCAATGAAATATTGATCTTGCTAGACAAAATATTCATGAGTAATTCTGTATGCGGTGCTTCGGGTTCCTTCATCTTGAAGGGTTCTTCGTGATTATGTAATGATCATTCATATCTGTACGTAAATTTCTTGAAGGCTGCAATGATGAAGACCGAACTTCAGCTGTTACTTTAGCAGCTTCAAGTTCCTCTTCTTCTTGCAAATGCTTAATCCACTGTCTCATATCCTGATATCTTCATTTTTCTGTATTAAGATTTGGATAAGCTTCCGATGTTGTTGGTGTATCGTTCAATGGTATAGAATCAGCAGGTACTGAATCCACTACTGGTTCTTTTTGCTTTTGTGCTCTGGTGACCACCATCAAGGGTGCACTTGGTTTATTATGAGCAATCGATCCTTGCTTGATTGTTATCAAATTTACAGGTGCTGTAGCTGGTGGTGGCTTCGGTCTTGCTGGACAGTCTTTATAGCAATGCCCATATCCACAATCATGACAGAATGGTACAAATTTTTCTTTATTTGGGCATTCTACAACTCTGTGATTTTCTCCACATGCAAAGCATCCAAGTGGTGCTCTGGCTCAATTTCTCGAGGCTTGTTGTTGAGCGGCAGCATAAATGGCATACTGTTCTAAAGATCCACCTTCCTGATCATTACCATAGCTCCATTGCTCAGCACTTCCATAAGGTTCTGGTTCCATCAAATTGGCAAGAGGAGCGGAATGCTTTGGTGGGACAGGCAAGGCTAGACGCTCCGGGTATCCAAGAGTAGATTGTCATAGTCTTGCTACTGGATTGCCTCCATATTGTGGACCTCGATATCCCATCTGGGCATACCGTTGCTGAATCATCCGAGGGTTGAAGTTGCAAAAGGCAGTCTCATGGTCAGGTGAATTATATAGATGACAAACACTGATTTTCATTCATTTTTTCAATTGAGGACACTCGTTCACTGTGTGATTTCCTGTACAAATAGAACACCAAACATTTTCCCTGGTAGGAAAAGTCTTTGCAAATTTTTCAGGTTCCTTGTTCGCTTCTCCATGGAGATTTTCCAATGCTTTGATCTTCTCATCAAATTGCAACTGCAACTTTTCCATCTATTTCTACTGGGTCTTTCCAAGTTTCTTGAACTCATTGAGCATCATTTTTGCAGTAGCATTGGCATTCGTTGATGCAATAGTGGTGGATGTCGTAGTAGTCTGCCCTGCTGTATAAGGCAACATACTGACATTCGGCTCATCATCTGAATCTTCATCCTCCTCCCGAATTGCATCGTCCATTGCATTTTGCAAAACTGCATACTCATTATGGAGTTTCAGTTCACGTCGGATCCATTTAGGTAGACCTGACAAAAACCACATAATCATGGCATTTTCATTAATCAGCTCAGGCTCACATTCAGATCTAAGACGTTTCACCCTTTCGATGTAATCTTGAACCATTTTTCGCTTTCCCATTTTAATTTTACTTAAATGTAGGAAAGGGTCTTCCATAAATTTCCGCGGTTTGAATCGTGTGATAAGGGCTCGTTTAACAACCTCCCAATTTGTACGCTCAGTTTCATCTTGGTTATAGTACCAATCTTGTGCTGCGCCTGTTAAGGCCATAAGAAACAGCTTAAGTTTATCTTGAGGATAAATCTCACCATAGACCTCACAGGATTTAGCATAGATCTGAAGAAATTGAACTAGATCTGTTAATCCATTATATTTGGGTAGATCCAATCGGGGTGCTCTTCTAACAATAATTAAATTGACCTCCTGTGGAGCACCTCCAGGAGCAGCTCCAGGGGCAGCCATTTAGATCAAATTGATAATGTGATTGGATATAGATATTTTCAAAAACTATCTCAGATTAGATCTGCTAGCTCTATTCCACTTTTCAAAAATCTGATTCTATATGATGAGAACTAACCAAAATTTGATCAATCAATACTTCTCAAAAAATGATAATTCTCTCAGAGTCCAATTTAGAATATATCAAATCTGATCCAAATTTTTGACAGAGACTTGATCTGGAAAATCATAAACTAAAAATAGGACTGGCGAAGGTTATCTAGGCGAAGGTTGGCTCGGCAAAGGTTCAACAGTGCTATTTTGGGATAAAAACTCTCTGAACACTTTTCTGGCAATTTCTTGGGAAATAACCTTCGCCGACTTCTCAGATGGAAGATCTGACACAGATAAAACTATGGACAACCGGACGAAGGTTTCTGACACAAGAAAATATAGTTTTTGTGATCTGGCGAGGGTAAAAATCAAGATTTTTTGTGATCAGGTCAAGATAAATCTTCGCCGAACTCAAAAATAGTATTTCTATATAAATAGAATGTTCTAGAAACTCGGTGAAGGTTCTAACAAAGGATCAAGAGTAATATTGGTAATTTTGCAAAAAAGTGACTTTTTTGGCAAAAATATGACAATATGACAACTGATCTTCTGGAAACCTTTCTATTTTTGGTATTATTCTTCGTCGACCTGGCAGTAGATAGATCTGAATCACATCTAAGCACAGTGAATTGGGAGAAGGTTCTTTTCTTGTGTTTTTTAGGATTTTGATAATTTTTGGTATTTTTTGGTGGTTTTTCTGATGTTTCTGGAAATCTGCTGGGAATTAATCTTCGCCCTTCAAACTGAAGGTTTTGTAAGTAATTTTGCCTTGCTTCTTCATAGATGAGAATTCCTTGAAGAGTCTCCAAATTGGGCAACTCCTCCTTTATGGCAAAGGATTGAACAACATTATCATAATCTTCTTTTAAACCATTAAGAATTACTTGTACTAGCTCATCTTGATTGATTGTGACACTAATGACTTTTGCCACTTCCTAAGATTGAAACACACTCAAATGAAGTCCAACAACCTCACTATCTAGAAATCCAATCAAAATTAGGGTTTTGACAAAATCACAAAAAATTGACTACTCCAGATCTACATGCAAATGCTGAAAATTTGATCATGCAATCTATTAGCCACCACTTAAGCTAATCTAATGATCCAAAAATCGGCCAAATCCAGTATGTGAAATCAAAAATCGGAATTGATCAAGTTATAGACCTATATAAGGTTTTGATCTACAAAAGATCCAATCTACAAAAGCAAAAAACTTGATTTTGGTGTAGAATCTCCTCTAGCATGCTCTAGACTTGATATCTTCACCAAATCATTGATAGATCTGATTTCCTCCTTCATAACCTGAAACAAAAGCTCTGATACCATGTGAAAGTTTTCAGATCATTAAGATCCAATCAACTAAAAGACCATTGGTTAGAAAGAGAAATACACTACCAATCTCACCAATGTAGAAAAATTAGCATCTACACAGAAAATGAGATGCAAACACTAATAGAACGTAATCAAACTTGAATGAAATGATAAAGTACTATTGTTGTCTATACAAAACCATCAAGCTACTATATTTCACACATGTGGATCCAAAAATAGCAATTATAGATCATTCTACACATAAAATTGCATGCATTCACAAGTATAGTGCACCAATGGATAGTAGAACCCAAGAGAACCATGTATAAGCATGAAATGAGATAGAGAAGAGAGAAGATCCCTCTCTCCATGAGTTAAATCCTTTTATAGTAGGTCCTAGCCCTATTTGGCCACTTGGCTTTCCCTCCAAAATGCTAACCCTACTATTTTTGGGTCTAGATTCAATGTATCCAACAGTCAAATTTGAATCTACTCAAACTCGCCATCTAAATTTTCCACACTTTCAAAAAGTGTTTATTCAAATGAAATTTAGACTAATGAACTTTGAAAAGTCAATCTCTATGTCTAAAAACAAAGTTAGCCTCAATATGCCAAATATGGAAATATAGCAAATATGATCAAACTAGTTGAATCTTTCACAATATATATATATTTTTCTCACTAGTACTACTGTGGCTAGTTCATCCAAGATGTACACATCAATGATGTTCACATCCATGAATGGACTCCCTATTTCATAATGAGATCTACATCCTTCTTCGTATTCACAATCTATGTGTATTTTTTGGATTAATTTTTGTTTATATAGGAATTTCAAGAATGGAGGTCCATCTTCGCTATCCCACTCCCGGAGTTGCTTGGAATCAATTATACAATCCAAGCTCGTATCGTTCCATACAAAGCTATACATGTTGGAATTTATGGTCTTTGAGAGTGGTTGGAACAATTCATGTTCCCAAATTCATTCATAACCTTTGATATGTGGCTGGATGTCATGTGCCAAATCTAAGCAAATAGCAATTACAATGAAAGTAAAGCTAAGAGCAAGAAAAGCACAAAGCATTCAAGATAGCATATCCATAGAAAGCTAGAAACAATGAGATCTCAATGGAATCACATTAGCAATGAAAGAAAGCGTACAATCAATGTAAATGAGCATGGATTCATGTAGATAGGGCACATGAGACCTAGCAATGGAAATCCCTATGGCTCACATTCACAAGGAAGCTAGAAGCTCTCACTTGCAAATGAGCCAAAAGATCCACAAATTGATGTCTCTTGCCTAGTTATAGACAATGCTCTTACTTAACTTAACATAACTATCTTGTAAGATAGTTAACCCTTGTTAAGCATTATTTAGTCTACATTGGGCCTTTAGTGGCCTATTATCCTTATTTATTACTTTGGAAGGGCCTAAAGAGGGAACCGCCTTGTTCTTAAGGCTAATAGCTCCTTTTGGGCCTACAAAGCTTACAATGGATATTCTGATGCATTGATAAGCATGGATGTACTAAAAGTACATGACACTCGAGCATTTGATAGACCAAAAGGCATAACATGATAGGCGAAGACTCCAAAGGTGGTGGTGAAAGTGGTTTTAAGTTTATCTTCCTCAGCAATGGCTATTTGGTTATAGCCAGCAAAACAATCCATGAAAAAATAGATTTCTCTCCCTGCCAATTCTTCTAGTTTGGTCTATAAAAGATAGCGGATAATAATCTTTTCTCGTGTGGTTGTTTAATTGCTTATAGTCAACACAGACTTGAATTTCAGTGGATTCTTGTTTGGTCGTGGGACTATCGATGAACACCATTCAGTATTGTCTACATGAAAGATCAACCCAGCTTCTTTCAATCATTCTAATTCCTTTAGTACTCCTTCTTTCATGTGAAATGCCAATCTCCATTGTTTTTGCCTAATGGGTTTAGCATCAGGTGGGTATAGTATGCTTCACCAAATCTGGAGGTATTCCTTTCAAATTCGAATAATTCCAAGCAAATATGTGCTGATATTTCTTGCCCAAGTCCTCATAGGTTTTCTTGTCTTCTGAGCTCTGGGGTATTCCATTCTAAGCCTAGTACATCCGCCAATTCTATATCTTCATTTGTTGATGTTTCAGAGCTAGTATCACTATCGGTGAGTTCTTCCCATTCCGTTGATGTAATTGGTGCTCTCTCAGATTGAGGTACCTTTGGGTATCCATCAACCACTACGCATTCTTTTCCCCTTCCGAAAACTACTAACTCCAGCTGGAATATCGACTATATAGTTGCTTAGACGTCAAAGCTAGGGACATCCTAATAGGATAGAATATCCCCTACTACCGGGATGCATCTTCATAACATAGAAATCGATGTAGGTAGTCTTTCCTGCTATGGTAATAGGAGTATGTTTCAATTTTTCATTAGGTCTTATAACAAAGTTATTGGCTAACTTGAATGCTATTAAAGTGATAGGTTCGAGTTCAAACCCTAAGCGATCGGCCAGTTCTGAACTAAGGATGTTGACTGCAGATCCAACATCTACTATCACTCCTGCAATGACCATTCCACCCATCAATGGTCACATCCACTTTCAGACAAGCTCGATCTAAGGTACCTACACTTATATGTCCAATAATAGGCAGTTCTAATGTCCGTAATGCAGATGGTTTCATCATGTGCTTCGCTTTTCTCCTTACTAATGGGGATAACCTAAGGAGTTGCCATAAGTTTACTTCTACACTTAGGTTGTTTAACGCTTCTTGCAAGTCTTGGTTGCCCATACTCTTCTCTAGATCTATTTCCTTTTTGATATGGTGCATTCTAGTTCTGTTCTTCATGGATCTAGGTAATGGTCTAGTTTTGGCAATTTTTTTGATGAGTGGGATTCTTGAAGCTCTTCTCCCTATTGATTCATGTACCTGTTTCTCATCTGTGAGCTTATGATCCGCATGCTCTTCTTGTTGTTCAGTTTATATTTTCTCCAGGGGAATTTTCTCAGGTGTTTTAGATGGTGATGTTTCTAACTCTTTCGAGGGTTCCTTGAAAGAAATTTTTTGTGACTGTATTTGGGTTTTTCCGGTTTTGTCTAGTATTTCCTTCCCTTGCCCACTACGGGTCACTACTAGCACTTCTTCTTTTGCAAGTGGTTCAATATCAATCAGATTGATGGGAGGTCTCTCTTCCTCTACTTTGGTTTTTCCCTTATCTGAAGGAGTGTATCTAGTATCTCTTTGAAGAAACATCACTGGTATATGGTTTCCAGTGTTCAATGCCTCCCGTCGATGTTAGAAATCAATGATAAACTTCATTGTTATTGTTTACGATGTACATTAATGTTGACAGCTGTTACCAGCTGTAGTTAGCCGTAGGCTAGTCTATTAGTCTATTCATAGGCTTTCTCTCTCTACTAGAGTTCAGGGTTTATATGTACATTTTATATTCAATATGAAGTTGGTGTGATAGAGTGATATTGCATGTTCGTCTTCCGGCTCTTTACTTGGTGATTGCTTATGGTGAATGCTTGATGTTGCATTTCTGATTGTTGACATGGTATCAGAGCTACAATAGTCCTACGTGCCTGATCAGTGGATAAGCTTGTCACAGGCTCTACAATGAAGTGAGAAAGTCCTTCACAGGAGGTGAAAGCTTGGAGAGACAAAAACGGCTGGAAGAAATCCTTCTTGATGTATTTTGCAAGTTTTGGAGCTCACAGCTATTAGTGGGGAATGAAAACACAGTCTCGAAGGCATCGAAAAGGCCAGGGCAGCATCAGACAGATTGAAAATCTGTTGAGTGGGAAAAGGTTTACAATATTTTTTTAATCTTTGTGAAAAGTGTCATTCGTCAGAGAGTTGTACCAATAAATCTCTCATTTGTTTGTTTGGGGTACTGCAAATCACACCAAACAGTGTCCAGTACTGCCATTTAGAGCTTTGAGGCTTCATACCTTCCACATTATTAATATTTGTTTGTTTGAACGATCAGTCATTTCAAAATCCAAGCAAAGAGGAGATGGCGTACCCGCCGCGCCAAAGTAGGGAATCTAGAATATTCCCTCTGAAAGTTCTTATATTCTCTCTTTTTTATTCGTACCAATATCAGATCCAAGCGCGCTAGCTGAAGAGAAACCCGAGCAGCCGTACATCTGCGCTCCAATCCGATATCGCATGTCCGTACCTATATCGGATCCAAGCGCACGAGCTAAAGAGAATTCTTAGCAGTTGTACATCTGCGCTCCAGTCTGATATTGCATGCTCCAATATCGGATCCACGCGCACAAGTTAAAGAGAATCCTAAGCAGTCGTACTTTCGCGCTCCATTCCGATATCAGGTGTATAACCGAAAAAAATATTTATATATTATACAGTTCTGTGGCGTGATAAAATTTGGAGACTAAGTTGTGTGTTCATACTAAGCCATTTTTGTGATCTGGACTTGTCTATCCAGTAATGGCAACTCTAAGCGAGAGTGTCCTCAATGGGTCAAGCAAATTGGAAGGAGCCGGCAACTATGCAGTTTGGAAATTCAAACTGAAGAGCATTTTGATGGAAAAGGAGCTATGGGAGATCGTGACAGGTGAAGAGACAAGGCCATTGATTGAAGAAGATCAACGGGCATTTGACAGGAGAAAACTAAAAGCACAGAATGTCATCAACTTATCAGTTAGAGATGCAATTATTCCCTACATTTCCGATTCAGAAGGACCAAAAGAAGCATGGGATACGTTGAAGGCATTGTTTGAGACCACAAACACATCTCGAGTGCTATTCTTGAAGACGAAGCTGCACACATTGCGGGTGCATGATGGTGCAACTGTTGCTGATCACCTACTGAAGATCAAAGAGATTCATGACCAATTAGCAGCAGTTGGAGAGCGAGTACAGGATCGTGAGATCATGCAGTTGTCTCGATATCCAACGATTTTGGCTGGTTCCAGAACCATATGACCCTCATGATCCAACGGTGATAGAGTAACAGTTGCATATAAGTGTTCTCCCTCTCCCAAACTCCTCTTTAGAAGAGATACATGGAATACACGATGCATACGGGTTGTTGATGGTAGATCCAGTTTGTAATTCAGCTCCCCAAGCTTCTTCACAATTTTGAAGGGTCCATAAAATCTGGGAGCCAACTTTTCGCTTTGAGTTTTCTTCAGCTTAGTGTATCTATAAGGTTGTAACCTTAAATATACATAATCCCCTTCAGCAAAATCACGAAAAGTTCATTTTTGATCAGCATATTGCTTCATTCGTATCTGAGCTGCTTTAATGTGCTCTCGATTGGCCCTCAAAATATCATTCATGTGCTGAACCTGGTCCACAACTGCCAGAACTACAACCTCTGACAAATCCGCACTAATGGGTTGTAATGGGTCATGGCCATATAATGCAAAGAAAGGCGTCATACCGATTGACACATGTGGAGTGCTATCATAACAAACTTCGGCAAGATACAACCAGTCGACCCACTTTGTCTGATGATCCGAAACAAAATGTCGCAAATAACACTCCAACCACTGGTTAACCCTTTCTGTTTGCCCATCAGTTTCTGGATGAAATGACGTACTTAAGCACAATTTAGTGCCCAACTTGTCCATTAAGACCTTCCAGAAAGTGGAAATAAATCTACTATCTCTGTCACTCACTATCTCTTTTGGTATGCCGTGTAACTTGAAGACATTCTTCAAGATTATTTGTGCTACTTGGGCTGCACTATCAGTAGTTTTATAAGGTAGGAAATGTTCATATTTTGTAAGCCGATCCACCACCACATAGATACCATCATATCCCCCAGTTGTTGTTGGCAAGGAAGGTATAAAATCCATGCTAATACTCGTCCAACGCTGTGTGGGAATGGATAGCGGATGCAATAAACCTAGTTGCTTAACATGTTCCTTATTTACTTGACAAGGAATACATTCTTGCACGTACGTGTATATAGCTTTCTTCATACCAGCCCATTTGAATAGCTTGCGGATGGTTTGATATGTCTTCAAAATTCCACTATGCCCAACACTGGGAGATGAGTGTAGCTCACATAACACTTGCGGAATGAACTTAGATTTAGGAGCAAGCACAACTCTAGAATTGTCATACAACAATGCTTGTCCTTGTTTCCTATAATGGGGATGAACATCTGAGTTAGAAGCTTGAGTTTCCTCCCAAATCTCCTTCAAATCTGGATCCTCCATATATTCCACTTGGATGTCTTTTATCCAATCTGCGCTCAATGCAGTTATTGCGGAGATTGTGCCAAATCTCAAATTTGACCACAACATTCTATGTTCTTCCGTTAGAGGATGATCCAAAATTTCATTTTGGTGTTCCGCCAAGTATGCCACATATTCCTCTATAGATTTCGATGATGCATTCATCTGCAAAGACCATATTCTCGATAATGCATCTGCAACCACATTGTCCTTTTCTTTTAGATATTCAATGTTAAAATCATAAGATTGAACCTGTGATAACCATCTCTTCTACTTGTCATTCAATTGCTTTTGGCTCAAGAAATATTTCAGGCTATGATGGTCACTTTTAATCAAGAATTTAGAACCATATAAATAGTGTCGCCATTTCTTAAGAGCATGCACAATTGCCAACATCTCCTTATCATGAGTAGGATATGACGCTTCCTTATCAGTGAGTTTCCTACTTTCGTAAGCAATAACTCCATCTGATTGGCTCAAAATAGCTCCCAATCTTGTGCCACTGGCATCCACTGTAACCATGAAAGGTAAGTTGAAATTGGGTTGCGCTAGTAATGGAGCTGTTACCAATGATTCCTTAAAAGCTTCAAAGGCCATCTGAGTTTTCTCATTCCACTCAAACTTGTCCTTTCTCAGAAAATGGGTAAGCGGTGCTGCTACTTTTGAGAAGTCCCGAATGAATCTTCTATAATAAGATGCTAAACCCATGAATCCTCTCAATTCTCTAATGTTGTTAGGTGAATTCCAATTCTTGATTGCCTCAATCTTCTTTTGGTCCACCTTGATTCCCTCTTTGGACACAATATGTCCCAAGTATTCCACCTCATCTCGAGCAAATTCACATTTGGTTATCTTTGCAAACAACTTGTATTCTTGAAGAATACTTAAAACTGTATCCAAATGTTTCGCATGCTCTTCCATGTTCCTGCTATATATCAGGATGTTGTCAAAGAATACCAGCACAAACAAATAAAGGTAAGATTCAAAAATCTGATTCATAAGAGCTTGAAAAGTGGCAGGAGCATTAGTTAATCCAAACGACATAACTTTGAATTCATAATGTCCCCTGTCAGTTCGGAAAGATGTCTTATGTTGATCCTCTTCTTTGACCTTAATTTGATGGTATCCTGAACGTAAATCTATCTTTGAAAAAATGCTAGCTCCCTTTAACGCATCCAACAAATCATCCACTCTAGGGATTGGATATCTGTTTTTGATGGTCACTTTGTTAAGAGCTCGATAATCAATACACATCCTGAATGTTCTATCCTTCTTCTTGACCAGCAACACGGGAGAGGCAAAAGGTGATTTACTTCAAACAATAAATTCTTGTGAGAGTAACTCCCGAACCTGTTTATGGACTTCTTCTTTTTCGGCCTTTGATAGTCTGCAAGGTGGTAAATTGAACGGTTTAGTCCCCGATTCCAATTCAATGGGATGGTCCACTTTGGGTAACTGATCAGCAAACACATCAGAAAATTTACCCAAGATCTTCCGAATTTTTGGATCCTTCACACTCTGTTTTACCTTGGCCAATGGTTTTGTTTTTACTTCCTTGATTTGTCCTTCCAACTTCTTTAATCCTGAGCACAAACATTTTCACATTTGATCTAGACAACCTTTGAGCCTTCTCTACAGAAATCAGCTGCAAAGTTGAACGTGGTTGAGTAGATTGAACGCTGTGTAGTTCAAATTGGCATTCTCCTTGTCTGAAGCTCATCAGTCCTTGATTGAAGTTGATCGTTACATTTCCCAAGGTCTTAAGCCATTCAACCCCAAGTATAACATCAATTGGACCCAACTCCACATTATGGAAACTTGTTTTAAGAGTATAATCCTCCATTTGTAATTTCACCACTAGGGTAATGTTATTACAAGGGATGGTTACTCCATTGGCAATCTGGACTCTCATCTTATCACAACAATCCAAAGATGCTAATCCACAGCTTCGTAATGACCTACTATTAAAGATGTTATGCGTACTACCACTATCTATTAAGCAAAATACTTTACTTCCATTAATTAACGCTTGCACACAAAAAGTTTTGTTAGAATGGGATCCATTGAAACTTCCTGATCCCTCCTAATGGATCTTTCTTGCTATCCATGGTCCGATTGATGGTTTGGTGATTCCTCATCAGATGAGGTGTCTTCCTTTCCTTCATCATTTTGCGGTGACTGAGTGTCAATGACATTCTCTGAAAAAGTGCTAGTATCATCTTCGTCATCTTCAACAATCAAGGAAATTTCGGCAAACTTAGCTTTGTCACACTTATGCCCTGGTTTCCATTTTTGCTTACAAGTGAAACATAAATCTTGTTGCCGCAGTCGATCTATCTCTGCCTTTGATCTAACAATCTTCACCTCTAGCTTGGCCTCCATGTTGCTCACTTGTTTCTTACCACTATTCCTCCTATCAGCTTCTTTAACTATTGAGTACTGGAGGATTGTGTTCCTGTCCTTATCATGTCGACGAATATCAGAATTCCGCTCAGCTTCTCGTCCGTTAACTTCATATCTGGGTGCTCCTGATTTAGTCGACCACCTACCAGTATATTTAGGCTCAATTTTAAGAGCCACCCGCATAGCTTGATCAAGATCAGTACAGAAACGTGATGCTACATCAGCTCCAATATTTGGCTGCAGTCCTTGTATATACCTTTATAAGTGATCTGCATCAGACACTGTGGGTAGTTTAAGAGTTAGACTCCAAAAATCAAAATTATACTCTTGTATTGAACTCTTCTGACGTATCCTTGTCCATCTTTTAAAGTTGTCGTCATCTTGGAATGGTCTTATGCAGGTCTCAATACAAGCATTCTTAATGACGACCAATTAGTTCGTGCATTACATTCCTCTGTTGATAACCTATTCTCCCTCCGCTTCCACCATTCATAAGTTGCTTCTTTGAAGTGGATCGTAGCGAAAGTGATTTTATCTCGGTCATCTCTATTGAACAGAGTAAAGTAACGATCTAACTTATCCAACCACTCCTCGATGTCAAGGGTCTTAAAGCCACCATTGAATTTTGGAATGGTTATCTTATCCTTGTACTCCCGAGTATCGAAGTGATTTTTGTTCATGAAGTCTCGTGGAGTGTTGCACTCGTTGTTCAGACATGCCCCTATCAGTTCCAAGTCTGATTGGGTATTCAATATTAGTCTGTAATATTTGTTTTCCCCTGTCCATGTCAATTCTTCGTACATCTTGTGAAGATGTTACATTTTGTAATGGAGATGGTAGTCGAAACGATGTAGATGGCTCATTAGATCTCTAATCAGCTCCCACTAGTTTGTCTTTCCTACCAGCTAGGCTATCAAACAATTTTGTCCATTTCATCTCATCATCATGTCGATTTTGTTTTATTTTCTGCCGATCTTGTCTCATTTCTTGTAACATTGCCACTATCAGATCTTGTGTGGCTTGCATCTTATTTAATATGTTATCTGATTGGGTTGGAACCTGTAGTTCTTCCATCGTTTCATCAATAGGCAAATTGTCTTGAGGTGGGTTATTTTTATCCACTGTCTGTTTTCCTTTACTGCCCATTCTGAAGTGTTACAGCAGTAATTTGAATAGTCTCGGTGAATTTGTCTTATTGTTTTGAACACTTTTCGTTTTTACTGCACTGGAATCCAAGTTCAAACAAGGAAGTTATGGGCGCTCAAAGAATGAGAAAGAAAAATCGAGCATTCAACTTAGAAAATGGGGTTATAAAATTTTACAAACTGGATTGTATAAACTTTGAGATCCATGAATTGTTTTGGTGCTCAGGAAAAATTGCAGGAACTGTAGGAAATTAAGAAGTTTTACGGTAAATGTTTTTAACGGCTGTCTGTATGGTGCATTTGGGTGCTTGTGACGGATTGTGGGAACCGTAATTTTTTTTTTTGAGAAAACGAAATTTTTTTCTCAGGCAGGGAATTTGTAGAGAGAGAAAAGAGGTAACCGAAGAGGGGTAGAGAGAGAAAAGTAGCCGAAGTCGCGAGGAGGTAACCGAACAGGGGTAGAGAGAGAGAGCAGGTAACCGAAGGAGAGAGAGCAGATAACCGAAGAGGGGTAGAGAGAGAAAAGAGGTAGCCGAAGTCGCGAGGAGGTAACCGAACAGGGTAGAGAGAGAGAGAGCAGAAGAGGGGTACAGAGAGAAAAACTCAACCGAAGCACTCGTAGAGAGAGAAAAACTCAACCGAAGCACTCGTAGAGAGAGAAAAACTCAACCGAAGCACTTGTAGAGAGAGACGGTAGCCGACATTGCGAGTAGAGAGAGAGTGAACGTAACCGAAGGCAGGGAGGGGTAGAGAGAGAAGAGACTCGACCGGAGGAGAAGAATTGGATAAAATCTTGACCGGAGGACGCGTGAACTCTCAACCGAAGAAGAAACACGTGAGGTCTCGACAGAGGATAGCTACTGTTAGTGCTGCATCACGGAGTGGAGCCTGTAGAGAAATAGTTTGATGATCAACACATTTTACAACAACAAGAAGATTTTCCTCAAGGAATTGATTAGCAATGCCTCGATGCCCTTGAATTCTTGCTACTCGTGTCTTGATTTTGACTCCCACCAGAGAACTTGTAGTATATCAGATCTGCGATATTGTTATGTCAACTATCTGATGTAGAAGTTTTTTTTTTGTTGTTGGTCGTCACGACAACCGCTGAATTCAATTTTCTTAGCTGTGGATCGAAATAGCTAGTGCGCTCTGGATCGGAATACGTGTTGCGCTCTGGATCGAAATACCTGTTTGTTTACTTGTTACGATTTGATCCGTGCTGACGTCGCCCTAGAACTAGCCTGAATGAACAACATTGTTGACTTTGCATTCCCTTACCTGCTTCAGTTTACGAGAGAATGTACCAGTAAAGTGGATGAGAGAAACGAAGGAGCAGATCAGATCAGTGATGGCAGAAATGTTGCTCTCCTATCATTTGTCAGAGAAATGTAGGATCGAGCAAGAGAATGAAAACGATTCAATTGGATATGTGTACAACAGTTCTTGTAACTTTTGTTGTTTCCATGATAGCGTCTGTATCGGAGCAACTATGCTCCACTCAACAATCATTCAACGGAACAAAGAGAACTGGATCGCGATCTCAGCCTATGTGAGAGAGAGAGAGAGAGAGGGAGAGAGAGATATGAATTAGGGTTAGGTTAGGTCGTGTAGGTCATGGGTAGGTTTAGGATTTTTTTTTAATTTGACTTCAAAATGAAAAATTTGAAAAAAATTTACAAGGGAATCAAAACTTCAGAGTTGAAGTGTTGAAGTGCTTCTCTCTCACTTGGAAGAATCCACAAATTTTTTTCAAAATTCTGGCAATTCTACCCATCTCCACTGATTTGATCATACTTTCCTCAATACTGATCCAAATCAAACAAACTCAATACCTCTGAAAAGCTAACAACAAGCTCTATCAGCCTATTATATCAAATTGATGATTTCAGGTGATTTGGTAGGTCGAATTAATCACAAAACAGGGCTGGAAACTTTGAAGAAAGAAAAACTAACAAATCAAGATCTGTCATAACTTTTTGGATACTAATCCAAATGACCTGCCATATGGATCAGATCAAAGCTATAACGATCAAGCTATAACAATGCTCTAAAATACTATGGAAAGAAACTTGCAATAAAAGCTCAGATCAAATCTGAAAAATTCAAATCAAGTGAAAGCAAAATTCTAGTCACCTATTTTGACAGCCTTTGGGGAAAAGTGCAATAATGTTTGCATCTCTTATCCAAATGCCTTGAAAATCTGTGAAAATTAAAGCTAAAACAAAGCTCTACAAATGTATTAAATCAAATTAATAATAAAAAACAAAATTAAATGCTAAAAATTCGTCTGAACAGAACTAAAAAATTCAAAGTTAGAAATTAGCAAAAAGAAAGCTACAAAAACAATAAACTCATCAAATCTAATGGAGTTCTCATAGAATCATCATGAATCATGGATCTTTGCTCTGATACCAAGAAATGCCATGTTCCAAATCAAAGCAAATAGCAATTACAATGAAAGTAAAGCTAAGAGCAAGAAAAGTACAAAGCATTCAAGATAGCATATCCATAGAAAGCTAGAAACAATGAGATATCAATGGAATCACATTAGCAATGAAAGAAAGAGTACAATTAATGTAAATGAGCATGGATTCATGTAGATAGGACCTAGCAATGGAAATCCCTATGGCTCACATTCACAAGGAAGCTAGAAGCTCTCACTTGCAAATGAGCCAAAAGATCCACAAATTGATGTCTCTTGCCTAGTTATAGACAATGCTCTTACTTAACTTAACATAACTATCTTGTAAGATAGTTAACCCTTGTTAAGCATTATTTAGTCTACATTGGGCCTTTAGTGGCCTATTATCCTTATTTCTTACTTTGGTTTTGCCTAAAGAGGGAACCGCCTTGTTCTTAAGGCTAATAGCTCCTTTTGGGCCTACAAAGCTTACAATGGATATTCTGATGCATTGATAAGCATGGATGTACTAAAAGTACATGATACTCGAGCATTTGATAGACCGAAAGGCATAACATGATAGGCGAAGACTCCAAAGGTGGTGGTGCAAGTGGTTTTAAGTTTATCTTCCTCAGCAATGGCTATTTGGTTATAGCCAGCAAAACAATCCATGAAGCAATAGATTTCTCTCCCTGCCAATTCTTCTAGTTTGGTCTATAAAAGATAGCGGATAATAATCTTTTCTCGTGTGGTTGTTCAGTTGCTTATAGTCAACACAGACTTGAATTTCAGTGGAGTTCTTGTTTGGTCGTGGGACTATCGATGAACACCATTCAGTATTGTCTACAGGAAAGATCAACCCAGCTTCTTTCAATCATTCTAATTCCTTCAGTATTCCTTCTTTCATGTGAAATGCCAATCTCCATTGTTTTTGCCTAATGGGTTTAGCATCAGGTGGGTATAGTATGCTTCACCAATCTGGAGGTATTCCTTTCAAATTCGAATAATTCCAAGCAAATATGTGCTGATATTTCTTGCCCAAGTCCTCATAGGTTTTCTTGTCTTCTGAGCTCTTGGGTATTCCATTCTAAGTCTAGTACATCTGCCAATTCTATATCTTCATTTGTTGATGTTTCAGAGCTAGTATCACTATCGGTGAGTTCTTCCCATTCCGTTGATGCAATTTGTGCTCTCTCAGATTGAGGTACCTTTGGGTATCCATCAACCACTACACATTCTTTTCCCCTTCCGAAAACTACTAACTCCAGCTGGAATATCGACTATACAGTTACTTAGACGTCGAAGCTAGGGACATCCTAATAGGATAGAATATCCCCTACTACCGGGATGCATCTTCATAACATAGAAATCGATGTAGGTAGTCTTTCCTGCTATGGTAATAGGAGTATGTTTCAGTTTTTCATTAGGTCTTATAACAAAGTTATTGGCTAACTTGAATGCTATTAAAGTGATAGGTTCGAGTTCAAACCCTAAGCGATCGGCCAGTTCTGAACTAAGGATGTTGACTGCAGATCCAACATCTACTATCACTCCTGCAATGACCAATCCACCCGTCAATGGTCACATCCACTTTCAGACAAGCTCGATCTAAGGTACTTACACTTATATGTCCAATAATAGGCAGTTCTAATGTCCGTAATGTAGATGGTTTCATCATGTGCTTCGCTTTTCTCCTTACTAATGGGGATAACCTAAGGAGTTGCCATAAGTTTACTTCTACACTTAGGTTGTTTAACGCTTCTTGCAAGTCTTGGTTGCCCATACTCTTCTCTAGATCTATTTCCTTTTTGATATGGTGCATTCTAGTTCTGTTCTTCATGGATCTAGATAATGGTCTAGTTTTGGCAATTTTTTTGATGAGTGGGATTCTTGAAGCTCTTCTCCCTATCGATTCATGTACCTGTTTCTCATCTGTGAGCTTATGATCCGCATGCTCTTCTTGTTGTTCAGTTTATATTTTCTCCAGGGGAATTTTCTCAGGTGTTTTAGATGGTGATGTTTCTAACTCTTTCGAGGGTTCCTTGAAAGAAATTTTTTGTGACTGTATTTGGGTTTTTCCGGTTTTGTCTAGTATTTCCTTCCCTTGCCCACTACGGGTCACTACTAGCACTTCTTCTTTTGCAAGTGGTTCAATATCAATCAGATTGATGGGAGGTCTCTCTTCCTCTACTTTGGTTTTTCCTTTATCTGAAGGAGTGTATCTAGTGTCTCTTTGAAGAAACATCACTGGTATATGGTTTCCAGTGTTCAATGCCTCCCTTCGATGTTAGAAATCAATGATAAACTTCATTGTTATTGTTTACGATGTACATTAATATTGACAGCTGTTACCAGCTGTAGTTAGCCGTAGGCTAGTCTATTAGTCTATTCATAGGCTTTCTCTCTCTACTAGGGTTCAGGGTTTATATGTGCATTTTATATTCAGTATGAAGTTGGTGTGATAGAGTGATATTGCATGTTCGTCTTCCGGCTCTTTACTTGGTGATTGCTTATGGTGAATGCTTGATGTTGCATTTCTGATTGTTGACATGGTATCAGAGCTACGATAGTCCTGCGTGCCTGATTAGTGGATAAGCTTGTCACAGGCTCTGCAACGAAGTGAGAAAGTCCTTCACAGGAGGTGAAAGCTTGGAGAGACAAAAACAGCTGGAAGAAATCCTTCTTGATGTATTTTGCAAGTTTTGGAGCTCACAGCTATTAGTGGGGAATGAAGACACAGTCTCGAAGGCATTGAAAAGGCCAGGGCAGCATCAGACAGATTGAAAATCTGTTGAGTGGGAAAAGTTTTACAATATTTTTTTAATCTTTGTGAAAAGTGTCATTTGTCAGAGAGTTGTGCCAAGAAATCTCTCATTTGTTTGTTTGGGGTACTGCAAATCACACCAGACAGTGTCCAGTACTGCCATTTAGAGCTTTGAGGCTTCATACCTTCCACATTATTGATATTTGTCTGTTTGAACGATCACTCATTTCGAAATCCAAGCAAAGAGGAGGCGGCGTAGCCGCCGCGCCGAAGTAGGGAATCTAGAATATTCCTTCTGAAAGTACTTATATTCTCTTTTTTTTATTCGTACCAATATCGGATCCAAGCGCGCTAGCTGAAGAGAAACCCGAGCAGCCGTACATCTGCGCTCCAATCCGATATCGCATGTCTGTACCTATATCGGATCCAAGCGCACGAGCTAAAGAGAATTCTTAGCAGTTGTACATCTGTGCTCCAGTCTGATATTGCATGCTCCAATATCGGATCCACGCGCACTAGTTAAAGAGGATCCTGAGCAGTCGTACTTCGGCGCTCCATTCCGATATCAGGTGTATAACCGAAAAAAAATATTTATATATTATACAATTCTGTGGCGTGATAAAATTTGGAGACTAAGTTGTGTGTTCAGACTGAGCCATTTTTGTGATCCGGACTTGTCTATCCAGTAATGGCAACTCTAAGCGAGAGTGTCCTCAATGAGTCAAGCAAATTGGAAGGAGCCGGCAACTATGCAGTTTGGAAATTCAAACTGAAAAACATTTTGATGGAAAAAGAGCTATGGGAGATCGTGACAGGTGAAGAGACAAGGCCATTGATTGAAGAAGATCAATGGGCATTTGACAGGAGAAAACGAAAAGTACAGAATGTCATCAACTTATCAGTTAGAGATGCAATTATTCCCTACATTTCCGATTCAGAAGGACCAAAAGAAGCATGGGATACGTTGAAGGCATTGTTTGAGACCACAAACACATCTCGAGTGCTATTCTTGAAGACGAAACTGCACACATTGCGGGTGCATGATGGTGCAACTGTTGCTGATCACCTACTGAAGATCAAAGAGATTCATGACCAATTAGCAGCAGTTGGAGAGCGAGTATAGGATCGTGAGATCGTGTAGTTGACATTGAATAGTTTGAGTGAGTCACATCAGATTTTTGTGACAAGTATAGCCACACGAGAAAATCTTCCAACCTATGAAGAGATAGGTGGATTGCTTTTGTAGGAAGAACAACATCAAGAGAACTTGAGTCATCGTAACAGGGGATTTGATCAAGCTCTTGCAGTCAAGGGACGTGGTGGTAGATTTGGTCGTGGAAGACACCAATCAAGAGGTGGAAACTCGAATCGTGGATCATTCCAACAATTAAACCTGGAAATTGTAGGTATTGCAACAAACTTGGCCACTGGGAGCGTGAATGCTTCAAGAAACAGAAGGAGATGGAACAAAGAAAAGACAAAGGGAAAGTGAGAAATTATGCTGATCAACATCAATTTGATGATTATTATTATGAAAACAATTATACTGATCAACATCAATACGATGATGATCAATATGAAAATGATACAGGTGAGAGCTCAAAAGTGTTCATTATAGCATTAATGACAAGTGATGAAACCAAGGATACCTGGTACATTGATAGTGGTGCATCCAAGCACATGACTTCAAAGAAAGAGTGGTTTTCAGAACTCAAGGAAACTCACAATGGTGATTAAGTTGGACAAGCCGATGGCAAATTGCTATCTGTTAAAGGAGTTGGAGTGGTACCAGTGAAGTTAGCCAGTGAGAAGATAAAGCGGATAAGCAATGTGCAATATGTACCTGGCTTAGCTAACAATCTACTATCTGTTGGGACGATGGAAGATCAATAACTCAATGTTGAGTTTGACAGCGACAAATGTCTTGTCAAAGACATCAAGAATCACTACAAAGTGATTGCTACAGGAGCTAGAGTCAACGGGAATTGACTCTACAAATTGAATGTGAGATCTTTTTCCCAAGATATGGTAAGCACAGTTGGTAGTCGAAGTGATCTTTGGCATCAACGATTCGGTCATATTAGTGCTCAAAGTTTACAGATTCTCAAAAGAGGTAATCTAGTTATAGGATTGCCTAATATTTCTTTTGAAGGAAAAATTTGTGAAGGTTGTATTTTGTGAAAACAACACAGAGAGAGTGTCACAAGGCTCGTGAATCCTAGAAGCTGGTGTGTAGAATGAACCTCCCAACCATAGGCACCCCCTCTTTGAGTCCTTCTACCTGCTATTCCCATCAGCTGGCACATGGCATCCACCTGTGGGTTGTTAAAATTGAAAAACAATCCCTATTGATTTCTTGGCTTGCTACAAATGTTGTACCATGCAAGTATGTAGCTCATTAATGCAAAATGCCAAGTTTGGCCTACATAGAACTCGAGCTACATGGTTATGTATTGTCTAGTTTGATAAATGCAACTTGCATATAGTTTGTAGACATAGAATTAGCATGATTATGCTTGTAGAAACTCGTGGAAACTCACATGCATTAATTGTAAGTGATCCATAGTGACATGCAAGGCATGCACAAAGTTTATTGGACATATGCATGATGATTTGGACATTTCTAGTTATAACTAGTACACTTGTAAAAAGTTGGTAGAATTTCATGCATGACAAGTGACAAATGTCACATAGACTCTAGATGTCATTTTGGAATGGATAGATATGGTTCTACCTCGAGCTACCTCAATCTCCATAAATATGTGTAGCTCTCCACACAATTGATAATGAAAAACCAAAGTTTTGTAGCTATCTCATGTCATTTTGGATCTAAACAAATATTGCTTGTTATCTCTCTAGCTCTCTCTCTCTCTAACTCGTGTTGAGGCTAATGCTCATACATTGAAATCTAGTATTTTCTCATTCTTTGATCATTGCTATTCATTGATTAGCATGCTAGATTGTGGATTAGCCATTTCTTCTGAACTAGATTTTGTTGCTCAATCTAGAATCAGGTTAGAGTGCCAATCACAAAGCTTAATTAAGATCAGTCACTCTTGTGGACATTCCCCACACGTGTGAATTCTGGAAATTTTGTCATGGGTGATCAGTCCATATGGCATGCATGGCCCCTGTGACCTGTGAATACTGAGTGACTCATAGGGTACCAACCCCGTGCCCCGCCAAAGGCTTGTGACCCTCTTGGTCACCCTGACTACTTGCCGGCTAGCATCTCGTCACTGACGGCTAGGGTCCTGATGGTCAAGACACACCGCATCTCTGACAACTTGTCATGCGGCCACACCGGGTCACTGCTCGTGATGCACCGGTCCCAACTTGGGACTGATGTCCTCCTCGGTCACTGGCCCTTGCCAATACTTGGCCTCAGGCCCTCTGGTGACCGGCTGTGCCAAGGTCATGATAGAGTCGTAACTGGACTCTAACAATCCTTCCCTCCTCTGGCAAGTCATCGGTCCTCGATGACAAACTCAAGGTAAGACTTCTGCAACGCCTGTCGTGTCTCCCAGGTAGCCTCTAACAACGGATGCCCTTTCCATGTTACTAGATACTCTTGAAGGAGACGATTCTGCAATCGTCGCTCCCTTCGATCTAGGATTCTGTCTGGCCCAAAACTTTTGGTGTCTTTCTCCTCAAGAGACACTAGACCTTCCACCAGGCTATTGCCATCATGCAAACATTTCTTCAGTTTGCTAACATGGAATACTAGATGCACCTTGCATCCAACAGGTAGTTGTAGCTTATAAGCTACTTGGCTCACCTTCTTAATAATCAACCATGGTCCACAATACCTTGGAGATAACTTGGCACACTTTCCTGTGGGTAGCACCTTCGACTTCGAAGGGACTAGTAAATACACCCAATCTCCATTCTCAAATTCTCAATAGGTACGGTTCTCACGAGCATAACTCTCTGCCCTAGCTACAGCTTTTGACAAGTTATCTTGTGCCAACTCTAGCTTCTGCTGCATCTGAGCCAAAAACTCTATAGCACTAGGTACCCTATGCAGAATCTCTATGATTACAGGACTCAGTGGCCTGAAACCATAATTGAGCTCAAATGGACTCAATCCAGTGGACGCACGTCTCTTATCATTGTACGCAAACTCCAATAGCGGTAAATGCTTTACCCAGTCTGTTTGCGTACTACTCACATATGCCCTAAGTATATCTTCCAAGATCTGATTCACTCGCTCTGTCTGGCCATCCGTCTGAGGATGCTCAGAGTTACTCATCCGCAACTGTGTTCCCAACTTGGCGAACACCTCAATCCAGAAATTTCCTGTAAACTTAGGATCCCTGTCAGAAAGTATGGACTTCGGAAGACCATGTAACCTGACAATATCCTGAATAAACAACTCAGCCACTTGCGAAGTTGTGACCTTCTTGGTCGTTGCGATGAAATGAGCCATCTTGGAAAACTTGTCTACCACTACCATAACGGAATTGAATCCATTCTAGGTCTTGGGTAGCCCAACAATAAAATTCATAAAGATGCTTTCCCACCTTCCTGTAGGTATCTCAAGTGGATGTAGCAAGCCCGGAGGACTTACTCTCTCGGCCTTGTTCACCTGACAAGCCGTGTAACGCTGAACATACTCTCTTACATCCCACTACAATCGTGGCCAGAAATAATGCCTTCTCAAAAGCTCACTGGTCTTATCAATACCAGGGTGCCCTGCGCAGGGACTATCATGGCATTCATGAAGTATCTTACGACGAAGATCCTTCACGTCTGGCACGAAAACTTTTCCATTTCTCAAAACATACCATCCTTCAAGGTGTATGTTAAAAATGTACTGGTGTGTGCCTCTACGGAAGCGACAGCCTTGACTGACTCTTCCGTTTGGTCGACTACCTTGCGCACATTAGGCCACACACACTGACAATGCGGGTCCTTTTCTTGAGCCTTCTTAATCTCCTCCATGAGACCACTATCAACTACAGTAAATCTCATCTGATGCAGTATACGAGATAGTGCATCAGCGACCACATTTTCCTTCCCTCTTCAAAGCAAATTTCCAAATGAAATTCCTGTATCAGCTCGACCCACCGAGCTTGGCAGCCCTTCAAATCTGGCTGAGTGCAAAAATACCTTAAAGTATGATGATCAGTGTACACATAAAACTCGGCACCATATAAATAATGTCTCCACACCTTGAGCTCATGTATAATCGCATACAACTCTTGCTCGTGTGTAGAATATCTCTGTCGAGCTCGTGTGTAGGATATCTCTGTCGAGCTGGTGTCAACTTCTGACTTTCAAAGGCTACTGGTCTACCCTCTTGGCTCAACACTGCACCTACCGCAATGCCACTTGCATCCGTCTCTAGGTCAAAAGATTTTTGGGTATCCACAATTTTGAGAACTGGAGCCGTGGCCACAAACTCCTTCAAGTTTTCAAAACGTTGCTGAGCTTCGGCATCCCATCGAACCATAGTGTTGTTTTTCCTTAACTGGTCCGTTAAAGAAGCAGCTATCCAGGAATAATTCCTAACAAACCGCCGGTAGAACTTACAAAAGCCTAAGAAAGACTGTAATTGGCGTATATCGGTAGGCCTCGGCCACTTCTTAATCACAGCCACCTTGGCTGGGTCAACCAAAATACCCTCAACTGTCACTATGTGACCCAAAAACTCGACACGAGTCTTACACAACTCTGTCTTCTGAGCATTGGCATACAAGACAGAAGCTTGTAACTTGCCCAAAACGGTGTTGAGATGAATCTCATGCTCCTCAACCACTTTACTAAAAACCAATATATCGTCAATAAAATTGACGACAAACTTGCCCATATAGTCTCGCAAGACATTGTACATGAGCATCATGAACATGGCTGGGGCATTGGTTAACCCAAATGGCATAACCAAAAATTCATAATGACCGAAACGGGTTTGGAAGGCCATCTTCTGGACGTCTTCATCTCGAATCCGTATTTGATGGTATCCACTTTTAAGATCTATCTTACTGAAAATGGTTGCACCTTGCAACGCATCCAGTAGATCATCAATCTTGGGCATCGGATACCTGTGCTTTACAGTGATCTTATTCAATCCCTTGTAATCTACACACATCCGGAAACTACCATCCTTTTTTTTTAACAAGTAAAATAGAAGGGGTGAAAGGTGAATAACTCGGACGGATGTACCCCAGCTTGAGATACTCCTCCAACATCTTTCTGACTTCCTCTTCCTCTTTTAGGCTCATCCTATAAGGAGGCCTACATACCGGACTTGCCCCTGGAATGAGCTGAATACGATGATCAACGTTCCGACTAGGCGGCAATCCTTCTAGCATATTACTAATTAGCACGTGTTTAAACTGCGTGCGGATGGACTTCTCCAACTTACTCGCTGGGTCACATCTAGGCTGAAATGCAAATACGTGTGCATTAGGGGATGCAAAAGTAAATGAAGCTTCTTGTGGTTTATTAGTGAGTGTGCTTATCTGATTATTACCAACATAAGAATCAAAACTGGAATCAACATTTACATAACACAACCACAAATATTGAATTTTCCATTCTCTTTATTTGCATATAGGTAACAAGAGGACCCTCAACAGATGGTCTCTCCCCCTTTAAGACATGAGACATACCCTCATGCCCGAACTTATACACATGTGATTTAAAATCTATAGCGGGCTGCTTACTTGCATGCCACCGCTTACCAAGTACAATATCAAACTTAGCTAGTTTAGTGATTTCAAAATCTAACTTCTCGGTATACGTCTGAATAGACAAAGACGCCCGAGAGACTCTTTCATCCCAAACCTCTGCTCCCTTACCATCTGGCATCTCAACAGTATACCGGTAATCCGATGGAACAATAGCCAAGTAAAATTTCTTCACCACATGAGAATTAATGATATTATGCGAGGAATCGGTGTCAAATAAGATGAACACATCATGACCTTCCAATTTTCCCCTCATGCGTATCGGTTCACTGTCTGAAAACTGATAAGCTTCCCGCGCTTTGGTGGACAAGAAACAAACTGGTGCCTCTGGAATAAGCCTCCACACCAAAATAGTCATGACACGACGAGTGTCCTCATCATCACTTACCAACAAGTAATTATGGAAGAGCGCTGGTCAGAACCATAACAAAACTTTTTCTTGTCCGAATTCCTTGCTAGAGACCGATGAAACAGTTCTGGAGGCCACAAGTCTACTCAAGCTAAACAATTTTTTTTCTTTCCAGCGATGACAAAGGCTGTAGGAGGGCGCTAAAGCTGCACTTCAACTGTAGGAGAGAAATGTTCCCAAAATTCCCAACTAAACAAACGTTGGATAGGTCTGAGGACAGCGCTGGAACTGCAGATAGAAAGTGTGCCCAGAATCCCCTCCAATTTTTATGCTTTTCTCTCCTTTTCAGCGATGGAAATTGGCTACAGGAAGGCAATGGAGCATCTGCAAAATTTTACCCAAATTTTCTCCAGCTGGAACATCAGCGATGGAAGCTCAGCTTACTTCTCCAATCTATCTCCTCGTTCTTGGTCACCTCGACTACTTGCCGGTTAGCATCTCGTCATTGATGGCTAGGGTAAGACACACCGCATCTCTGACAACTTGTCAGGCGGCCACACCGGGTCACTGCTCGTGACGCACCAGTCCCAACTTGGGACTGATGTCCTCCTTGGTCACTGGCCCTTGCCAATACATGGCCTCAGGCCTTATGGTGACCGGCCGTGCCAAGGTCATGATAGAGTTGTAACTGGACTCTAATAGAGAGGTATCCCAAAAGTGGAGCAAGGAGAGCTAGTGGCATCCTAGATCTTGTCCACAGTGATCTATGTGGACCTATGCAGACTAGATCTCTTAGTGGCTACTATTACTTTATCACCTTCATTGATGATTATAGCAGATGCATTTGGATTTATTTCATAAGCAAGAAATCAAATGCTTTTGCTAAGTTCAAGGAATTCAAGGAATTAGTTGAAAAGCAAATAGGATGTTGCATCAAAACTTCGAAATCTGATGGAGGTGGTGAGTATTTTCGACAAAATTTATTGACTTTTGCAAAGATCAAGGGATCAAGAGGCAAACTACAACACCTTATTCACCACAGCAAAATGGAGTTGCAGAACGAAAGAACAGATCTATTGTTGAGATGGCCAGGGCGATGCTCAAAAATAAGGGTCTGCCAAACACCTTTTGGGCGAAAGCTTGTAGCACAGCTACGCACATCCTAAATTGGTGTCCTACAAAATTTGTGGAAGGTAAGACACCTCATGAAGCTGTTACAGGAAAAAAAAATCTAATATTTCTCATTTGAGAGTATTTGGTTGTGATGCTTATGCTCATATTCCTGATGAGACACAAAGGAAATTGGATGCAAAAGCTATCAAGTGTATTTTCCTTGGATATGATGAGAAGGCCAAGACATACAGGATGTATGACACAAATGCACAGAAGCTTGTAATTTCTAGGGATGCTAAATTTGACAAGATGGGCCAAAGTGAACAATCTGAAGTAATCACTGAACCTTTTGATGAGGGAGCGAAAGTTCAGGTCAAGAAGAAAGTGGATTTTGATATAGAAAATCCATTGGAAAAAGGCAAGCCTGACGCTGAAATTCCCAAGAGATTACCTAAATGGTACTTATCAGTCACAGATGGTGCAAAGAAGGGAGATACTCCCAAACCTAGTGAGCAGGGAGAGCTTAGAAAATCAAGTCAAAAACCTCCTGCAAGATTAGAGATGAATCTAGCCCTAATGGGATCCATCTTAACGGCTCAAGAACCTAAAACTTTCAACAAAGCAAAGGAACACAAGGAGTGGTGTGTAGCTATGGAAACATAAATGGAGGCTATATCGAAGAACAAAACATGGGACTTGGTTGAGCTACCTGATGGTAAGACGCCTATCACATGTAAGTGGATCTACAAGACGAAGTATGGAGTGGATGGGCAACTCAACAAGTACAAGGCACGATTAGTTGCAAGAGGTTTTGAGCAGCAAGAAGGTATAGACTTTGAGGAGACCTTTGCACCTATAGCCAAAATGGTAACTATTTGTTCTATCATTGCAATTTCTGCTTTCTATGGTTGGAAAATCCAGCAAATGGACGTCAAATCTGCTTTTCTTAATGGAGTATTGGATGAAGAGGTATATCTAGAGCAACCTCAAGGGTTTGTTGAGCCAGGAAGAGATCATTTGGTTTGTAAACTCAACAAAGCCATATATGGATTGAAGCAAGCACCACGAGCATGGTACTCTTGCATTGATGAGCACTTCAAGCGAAGAAAAATGGTAAAGAGTGATGCTGATCCTAATCTTTACATTCTAAGGCAAGATTCAGATATAGTGTTCATTGTGTTGTACGTGGATGATTTGATTATTACAGGAAGTAATGAGAGGTTAATTAATGAAATCAAATCAAATATTTCCAATGCTTTTGACATGAGTGATCTAGGATTGATGCACTATTGTCTTGGCATTGAAGTATGGCAAAAAGAAGACATGGTCTTTCTTACACAAAGCAAATATGCACGAGATTTGCTTTATAAATTCAATATGCAGGATTGTAAACCCTTGAGTACACCTATGGATGTGAACATGAAGCTTACTGCATATGATGAATCTGAAAAAGTGGATGCTTATTTGTATAGACAGCTGGTGGGTAGTTTGATTTATTTGACACACACACGACTTGATATTTCTTATGTTGTTGGTGTTGTTAGTCAATTTATGCAAGATCCTAGTCAAGCACACTGGAAGTCTGCTAAACGTATTCTCAGATACATTTGAGGGACATTGAAATTTGGTTTGAAGTATGATCAACCTGAAGCACCAATGTTGGTAGGTTATACAAATGCCGATTGGGCAGGTAATATTGATGACAGAAGATCTACCAGTGGTCATACATTCAGTTATGGTACAACTGCAATTTCATGGAGCAGCAAAAAGCAACCTACCGTAGTTTTATCATCGACAGAAGCTGAATATCGAGCACTCAGCAATGCTACACAAGAAGCGGTATGGTTACGAAGACTGCTTGTGGATTTAGGTCAGCCACAGGTGGATGCTACTAGTATATCTTGTGACAATCAAAGTTGCATTCACCTTGCCAAAAATCTAGTTTTACATGCTCGAACCAAGCACATCAAAATACACTATCATTTTATTCGAGAGAAAATTCTTGATGGAGCCATTGATCTTGTTTTTTGTAAATCTAAAGATCAAATGGTAGATATTTCTACTAAGTCATTAGGTAGATATAAATTTGAGAGGTTTCGTACTCTAATAGGAATAGAAGAATGTAATTTTATCATTGAGGGGGAGTGTTAGAAATCAATGATAAACTTCATTGTTACTGTTGACGATGTACATTAATGTTGACAACTGTTACCAGCTGTAATTAGCCGTAGGCTAGTCTATTAGTCTATTCATAGGTTTTCTCTCTCTATCAGGGTTCAGGGTTTATATGTACATTTTATATTCAGTATGAAGTTGGTGTGATAGAGTGATCTTGCGTGTTCGTCTTTCGGCTCCTTACTTGGTGATTGCTTATGGTGAATGCTTGATGTTGCATTTCTGATTGTTGACATTCGACTCCAACATCTATCTTCTAGGTGTCATGTTTTCTTACAATACGCACCAACCATATTTGGACAGTTCCTATTGAGGTGGTTGCCTTGACAATGTCAGCATACTAGCGGTGGGAGCATAACCGTGTTACGCGTTTGTCCAATCATATTCTGCTGTCATTTAAGAAAATTCACATCCGAAGCTTGGGTAGAGATATTCTCATTCATCACATCCATGTACCCTTTCAACATGGCTTTTACGTCATCTATCCCTGAGTTAGATCCAGTGCTCTCATATCCCCTCTCTACCGGTATATTTCTAGTAGTTGTTGCTTGGATTTGCATTCCGTCTGAGTTTCTTGATTGGTTTCTAGAAGGATCATTTCTACTTTGAACTGGTTGATATGGTTCTATAGTCTGTATTGGCATTGGCACATAGGTGTTGTAAGATTTTTGTTTTTGTGTGATTGTATTGTTGGAAGCTAGCGAAGGAGGTGTGAAGAGGTAGTGGAGACCTGAAACAACCTCTAAGAGCTTGACATTTCATCACAACCATTAAAAAATCACAAAAAACACTCAAATTTGAATTTTGGAGGGGAAAAGGGGGCTAAAATCACATCAGATTCTATTTCTTCCTCGCATGACTAGCAGAAGCTTGAGAACATTGTTCCAGACCTGCATAGAAGCTCGCGAGAGTTAGTTCCCAGCAGATTTTGAAAAAACAGAGAAAACCAAAAATTAATTCAAAAATCTTTTGTAAAATCAATTTTTTTTTCAAAACTAATAAGTAACCTTTGCAGAGCCTCCTGAAGCTACATCTCCCTGAAGCACAAAGAGCAGTCTACGAGTGTTACTTCCCAAATTAACACCCCCATTGGTTTTCTAACTAGTTTCGTGCTTTCGTGTTCTTCTTCGTTCAGTTCTTATTAGTTTAAGGTAGTGCAGTGTCTCAAAATTGCAAGTATGGATGTATGAGTAATTACTGTGTAGAATGAATGGTGTGGTGTAGTGCTCGTAGAATGGGTCGCCACTCTTTCCAAGACTTGATTTTTGTGAAATATGCAAACCCGTCCAGCAACCAGTGTTGTTGGCTAACGTCACCATTCCCCTGTGAGCGGGTGAGCATGGAACGGGCCTCGTAATCACCTATGTGAGGGGGAAGCCTACACCACCATCACACAACGTGCACTAGCTTGAACTATCATCTAGATTCTATATACTACAACTAGGACTCGTAACTTCAAAATCTGTATGGGGTTTGGCTTCTCATGTGCCAAGTGTCTCTAGTACTGATTGACAATCACACACTTTAAGAATCTGTAAGATACCAATTACTATTTTTGAAAAGTCATAAGATATCAGCTACTATTTTTTATAAGTAGGATAGACATGTATGATGAATACGGTGTTCAACTTTCTAAAAATAAAAAGATGAAAAAGAAAAAATGTGGTGGATATTACGCCCCGGAGCGGTCGGTGCCTTCTCCTTTACTTCTGGATTTCTATGAAGTTAATCTGTAATTGTGTTATATTGTCTTTTATATTGGCACTAGGTCCTTTTGAAAGCTAGTGCCACAAACTTACGTTTTTGTTCATATGAAATTAATTGACATCATAGTTTTTGTAAGGAGTGTTAATAAAGACCACTCGAATAGTCCATGTCTTGGCTCCATTTGTAAAGTTAGGGGGGTTTTGATGTGATGGTTTTTCAAAACTTTCCCATCAAGGAACCTTCAATCAAAGACAAAGGCTCATCTTGCATGCTACAAAAATGTATCATGTAGCAAAATGACTCTTATATATGGACATTAGCTTCATTTTTTTCTTGAGTGAATGACAGATGTGTTTGCAAGCTACAATTTTATATTGCTCATAATGGTCATGGAAGTAGAAAATTTGAGATTTAGTAAGCCCTTGCTTAATCCAATAGGAAAAGAGTTCATAAAAGGAAGTTCCAAATAAACCTATCCAAATCTGAAGGATTTACATCATACAGTTGACAATAAACAAACATAGATTGATTCAATCACACCAGCACAACACAAGCACTTCAAGACAAGATGATAATTGATTGCTCTTATTGACACTGTATGGTCACACACTAATCATGAAAACCCTTTTTTGGTGGTTTTTCCTTGATTTCTCTCTGCTCCTTGCTTTGATTGGTCTGAGATTTTCACACTTCTTATTGATCGTATCTACGAGAGTTACTCATGCGAGGGTTGGCTGTGCGAGAGTTCTTTCTACTGTTTTGCAAACAAAACCTCTGATTTCTCAAGATCTACCAGGAAGTAACTCTCGCAAGCTTCATTGGAGCTAGATCTGATGTGGATTTGACTCTATGCAATGTGGTGAGAGTTAACTCTTGCAGATCTGGAAGTTATTGATGTCTGATGATGTTTTTGACCACTTTTTGGCTTACAGATCAATCAACACTCCAAACCAACTTTCGCAAACATAATCACTTGATGTAAAATGACATTTTGGAAACAATGGAACTACTACGTGAGTTACTTATGCGAGGGTTCTCTGATACTAATGATTTTCCTCCATTATAGGCACTTAAACCCACTTTTCAGCTTACTGGAACAAGATAAACTCTCGCAGACTTATCTGTGCACCTATCTCAGTGAGATGGAGCTACAAGGTGCTCTACGAGACTTAGTTGCCATAAAAAACTGAAAATTTGACTTTTGCGAGGGTTTTGCCTTCAATTTTGGCTCTTATGGACCTTTGAAACTCTCGACTCAACCCAACATAATACATTATGCACCTTCACTCTTAAAAAAAAAAAACACTAAAGTGCTGCTTGATAAGCTAGTATGTATGGTAACACAATTGTTCAAGGCTATGAGTATCACCATCAGACAAAATGATGATCAATGGTCTTTGTAGAGGCTATTCTAGATTTCCCACTGTAAATCGGCACCACATCAGAAATTAGGCTGGATTTTTTGTGGCTATTTCAAACCCTATGTTTGTGTTTAATCATATTACATAAACAAAATCTGTATTGACTCAGGGGCATTCAAGCATTGCTGACGGGCAAGCCTTCCAACAAAGGAAAGGCAGCAAGCGCACTGCACCTATACATCTCGTTTCAAATATAAAATGCTCATCATCCAGCTGTACAATTGACAGGCATACAGAGAGTTGTCATGGTTGTTGGCAGTGGCAAATGCCTGCCATTGAAGCCTGAAGATTCACTGTCCACTTTCCTGAAGATCGCTCAATGAAAAGGATCTAAGAGGACCACAACGTTTTTGCTTACCATTTAAACCTGCAAAAGCTAGCGAAACCTCAGATGTTGTATCATCTGAATCACTTCCTGTGCTAAACAAAGTAAGAGTGTCCCTGTCTTTGCTGGGAAATGACTTCCTGGAAGAACCAGAGAATGAATGACAGATAGGAGGATACCCAATCTTATTCCTGCTATCACTCCCATTTCCATGAAACCACTTCCTTTTCTTGGCATACGGGTTTTCTGGCTTTGCAAGATCGTTGACTGATGAGACATCTGCCAAAGAGGTAAACGATCGAGACTTTCCCCTAAAAAAATTTGATAAGCCTCTCCTGTTAGAATCCAAAGTACAAAATAATCAGCAGAAGACTGACGTCTTGCACTTCAAAAGGAGCTCTTCATACCAAAAAGTGGTTTCCATACTCTCAGACATTTTGTATATCAGAAATGGGTAAGAGCCAAATACTGTTTTGATTGATATGCAAGAAAACTAAAACCCCAATTTATGCGTGAAGGGACTCAATCACTGCTCGTCATCATCACCTTCTCTCCCAAAAATGCATGTTCACATAAATCTTCAACCATAACAAGAGGATATATAGTATTACATCGAGTAAAATGTGCCAATAACTCACTAACATCAATTTCTACCAGTGCATGATCATAAATAGAAAACAAATGTTGTAGAAGGTTCCAAATCAACTATCTTACTTGATAGGAAGTGAATTTTCGAGGGTACTCATATGATCCAAGGGACTTCGAAGGGAACTCTGCACCTCGTTTTCTTCTGTGGCAGCTCTCTGGGATGAGCAGGAGCTGCTATCTGAGCCTTGTCCAATGGATGAGGATGACGACGATGAGGGTGACTCATTAGCCACTGTGCGTTCAGCAGTTCTCTCATTTTCCTTGTATTCTTCAGGTGCAAATTGGAAGTGGACGTGTAAGCTAGGCTTCATTTGCACCCTGTGCTCCTCCTTCGCGACAAGTGCATGTCCATCTAGGTGAGATTGGATTTGGCCAAAAACAATTGTTTGCCGTCTTTCAGAATTCTCATAGCGTTGTGTGTGAGTACATGCTTCATGCGAATGTGCTTTCAGCTGCACCAATAAAGCTTTATCAGTTGGAACTGGATTTGTTGGTGATATGAAAGCCAAAGCATCTCTAGACTGAATGACATCAGAGGGAGATTGCATAGCTATATTGAAGGAAGACAAACTAGAAGTTGCAGTTTGATGCTGCGCTTGTCTTCTACAATTTGATCCAGCCGCAGCATAGTGTGGTCTATGCACAGCTACTTTGTATCCAACCGCTGGGCCTGGCCCATTATCCCAACTCTGATGGAGATATGACATGTCTTCAGTTAATTATTGAAAAATCTGGACAGAAATATTGTACTCTCCTGCCATGGTTTGGGGAAAAAATTAGCAGTTCGCAATTTTCAAATCATATCAATATCACAGTACAATCCCTCCGGTATGCTATTGATGATGATCTGAGTATTACGATGTGAAATTCGTACAATCGCGAAACTTCCAGCCACCTTTGAAAAGAAATGACACCAAAAAACAGAGGCTCTTCAAATGCTCCAAAATATCAATCCAGTTTCAGTTAGTACAGTTAAAATTATCTCCTCAGATGCCCACAGTAGATTTGAGCAAAGTTAGATGAGTGTTGGAAAATCTACTTCAAGTGCACAAAACGTTTCTTTAAAAAGGCATTACTACAGAACTAGCATAAAAACGTCAAAAGGGCGGCTTTGAAATTGGCCCTCATTCTAATTACTGCATAGAACTAAAGTTATCAACGTGCTTCTTCCTTTTTACAATTCCAACCCAAAGTTTCAAATCTAAGAACTCATAGTGTGCTTTCTTTGCCTTTCGGATTCTTATGCATGCCCAATCAGCAGATCATCTATCTGTTTTACAAAAGAAGAAATCATAAAGACCAAATTCTCAAAGAGTGATTTTCGTATCTTTAAAGGTTGAGAGAGAAGCCGAGATGATTTATTGATGTCACTGGAGACCCATCAGGAATCTATGAGAGAAAACGAGAGAGAGAGAGAGAGAGAGTACCTCTTTACTTGTGAACGTTGAGTTCACAAAGAAGTGTTGAATCATCCTTCACCTTTATTCACCAACTAAGAGGCTGCACTACCCGTCAAACTTGAATCTTTAAACACTGCAGTCAAACGATGTTGGCTTTAGTGTTCTTTCTGATCTATAAAGAGCAGCAATAAAATTGATGCTCTTGACTTATCACAAAACTGCGTATTATACTTTCCCGACAATCCGGATTTAAATCAATCTATGTGATCTGCATTTTCTGCCATCGGCTGCCTTCTCCTACCCAGCAATCCGACCGCAGCAAAGGCCCCCTTATCAATCGCCTTCCGAATCCTTAGCTAGAAGCAGCAGCAGCCTCAACTGTCGCTGCTGAACTGCCGACAAGGACCCACTGCCCTCATCCTTGGTTTGGCATTTCCTGCTGATGTTGCTCATTCTCATTCTCAGCTCAAACTCTCAAACCGACTTCACCCATCCATCCCCACAACTAGTACAGAAAATTAAGAACAAGGAAGGACCACCCACACACCACACCCACACCACACCAGATCATTGGGCTCCTCCCACCTACAGTTACAGGCTTAGAGCTACAGCTGCAGTGAAAGTGTCAAACTTCACCCACCAAATACGAAGGATTACAACAGATTAAGCTCCCCCAGCCCACAAAATAGCTATAGCAGAATTATCAAACCCGCGGCGAGAGAGAGAGAGAGAGAGAGAGATGATCTGAGACACACACAGAAAGACTAGATGACTAGATCGATAGGTGATGGAGAGCGAGAGATGAGCGGTAGTACAGTACTAGTCCGTAAGTATTGATTGAGGGTTGATGACGATGATAGCACGCCTTTGACGCTAAGAGATAAGGTCCAAGGATAAGGTGAAGAAGTTGTTCATGAGGATGGCGTGCCAAAAGACTTGGCTCAGGTTGCCTCCCCGCCTCAATAGCATATTTAATTTTGCACCCTAGGATTTCTTTCAAACCATTCAAATCCTGCCACACTCAATGATTACCCATTCCAGGTTTTCCGAGCCTCACACCTTGCCACACTTTCTTCACCTCCCCACTGCCCACCATCTCTTTCACACAAACACTTATCTCGTTAGACTTTCAGAAAATTCAGTATCGTTTATATGCGTATGGTTATTCCCGTAGACTTGCCAGCCTCGTGTTGTTAAAAGATTGAGCTTTTCGCAGTTCCGTCAATACTTGTCTCTGCCGGTTTATATCTATGTGCGGCAGCTTGGACAAAGCTTAGCTACCGACTACCGACTCCCGAATTTAGCAGCCCAGCTATGCCCTTTCCCTTTTATGTATCTGTGCACGGTGCAGGTTCATCTGTCAAGCTCAGCAGCACATTTTCAAGACTATCTTCTATCTCGTTTCTTGGTGTTGCTGTACGGCCCTTTTTGCACCCAGATTCAGCTTTGGCCCTTCACGGCCCCTTCAGCATTCAGCGCTGAACGCTGAACCTTTTCTATTGCTCTTGTGAGCGTGAGTGATAACGTACATCATAGAAAGAGTCACACACAGGTTTTAGACTTTAGTAGTCTCCCATCAAAACCCTTGGCCATCCTCCCTCGAGGGCCTTCCTCCCTAAGGGGCCTCCACGCACTCAAGCTCAAATGGGTCCTCAATATAAGAGTCTTACAAAATCCCTAGTAGTCTCTCAACAATAATCTTGGGCCTCCAACACCCCCTCAATGTGTGTGTGTGTGTGTGTGTGTGTCTGTCTGTGTGTGTTTGCACGCGCATGCATTCATTCCCCCCCCCCCCCCCCGCCCTCCGGCTTCCCCAAAAGAAATAGCATCTACACGTCTTTTGTGAAACATTCATAGATAGTCAGTCTCTTGTGCTCCCCGAACAAATCAGTTGGACCTCCACCCTCTTCCAATCATGTGAGCACACTTTTACACAAACACACACACACACACACCATGATTGGCAATTGAGTTGGGCAACCACCTTCGAAAGTTGATGTTTTTCAATCTAGAACATGTCGTTGATGTTTTTCAATCTAGAACATGCCTTCAGCTCAATAGTGCCCATGTGTGGGCAATCAGTGGGTGGACAAGCAAGCTACAATGCCACACCAAGCGAGGAGTGCCTATTTAATTGGTTGATGTTAATTCATGCAGTTCTTTGCTTTGTAACAAGGACTAAGTCGACAACAATATTTTTCACCGAAGCCATCATACTGCTATCAAGGAAAAGCATTTCTTTTGATGTAGCCACATTCCCATTAGCCAAAAGCAAAATTTCTCCATCAAGTTACACATGCTTTTTTTAGACAACTATATGTATTTCCTTAGATGTAGAAATTTGAAAGCACATCAACTAGTGTCACCCTATTTTCCACTTTTGAATGCCAACAATGTTGCACGATTAAGCAATTCTTATTAAGCAAATTGTTGCATCAGATTGCAACTAGGGGTCCCACTCCACTTGTCATTAACAACCATCGCTAACCAACAACTAAGTGAAATGAAACCTAGCCGCCATTCTTAAATGACTTTAGTTTGCGCTTTCAATCACGACTAAAATGAAAAGTGAACTTTTTGGTGCTCACTAACCATACGTGACCCTTCAATGCTTGTGAGACTCCTCCATCACAATATGTCCAAATATTCAAGGCTACATTCAAGCTACATATAAAGTGCTCTCACTTTGAAATATGTGCTGAAATGAATGGGCGTACAAGCATTAGTTGAAAAGCAACAAATTTGATGTGAGAAAAATAACAAGGCTAATGGGGCACCAACTACTTTATGTTAGTTTTAACTAAAACGTTTAATGACAAGTGGCGTTGACATGAGCTCTTCAAGTCTAGTTAAAATGTTGTTAATTTATTAGCCTTAACAACAAGTTGGGCTCCCCCTTGATGCATCTAAGGTAAATGCTAAACCTTAGATGGATAAAGTGGATTTCTTGGGTACCCAAATCGACACATGGATCAAATAGGGACATAGTATATACATTATGTAATGCTTGTCCTTTGATGTGCACATGTAGTAAGATATCTTCTTGGTTAGCCTAGTGCAAATAAAGAGCCCTAGTCATTCGGTTAATATATCAAAGGACAAATTGCATGTTTTCTTGTTCTATATATGTGTTGAATCTTGGATGCCCCTTCATGTGAATGATTTAAGAGAAATAATAGTCTCAACTATTTTATGTGAGCAACATCCACTTCCTCCCATGATCTGAACATATTTTATTGTTATAAACTTGATTTTTTTCATGCCCACTTATTGTACTATGATATAGTAGTTGTTAATGTGTATATATTTTGCATTGAGGAATCACTTTTCTTGGCAGAAAAGTAAGGTTCTAATCTTGATACATGTAAAATTTAAGTTTATTTAACATTTGATGTATGTCCTCTCTAATATTTCGAATATTCCTTCATAATAAGTTCTATCCTATTCTCATATGTGATGATATTAAAGATTGATGCAAGTGATGTTGATGTGTATCATATTGTTGCCTTACAATGTTGCTTGAAGGTGGTTAGCATATCTACTTCTTGCTCAAGATATACAATATCATCACAAACGCAAAAAACATATTTTACTTTTGATGGCTATGCACCAACTATGTCCAATTATTCAAGTAAAATGATGTCACATATACTTCGTAAAGAATGAAATCATATTATGGAGTCATACCAAGTTGAACATCTAGTTGCTCAATACACATCAAAATGAAGGTAGGTAAAAAATTGAACTTGTCAAGAGGAAACAATTTTGGGCTTGCAAGAGCACCTTTAGTAAAAATGCTATCCTAAATTCTAAAATTATCAAGTATGAGCTTCTTATGCAATCTCTAACAACAATTTCAAAGGCGTTTGAATATTCACAACATTAAGAATAAAGATTTTGGATATTAAAGGCTCTTTGATTGGTCTCTTGCTTGAATTTATTTTCTCTACATGGGCTTGGAAATATTCTTTGTAGTCATAGACCTGAACAATAGCTTGAGACAACAACAACATGAAGATCAGCTAAACAGAGTGATGAGAGAGAGTATCAGTAGTGTTTGTGGGAGGAGTGTTGCACACAAGCTCACAAAACCATAAGTAAATATAGAACTACTCAAAATATTCATCTCTTTATTAATCTCACGTAATTGTACATAGATCAACAAGCAAACATGAGAGATTTGCTGCAAGTTTCCTCCCAAAAACCATAGTTTCATAGGAGTAAAATAGATAATGCCTATCCTCTCAAGCACCCCTCAACCCTAACACGTCCTAACGTCGACACATAGCAAACTCCATGCACAACTGACACTTGCCACTTGGTAGTACCCTAACAAATAGGCAAAGAGGTTGGAGGGGGGCTTTTTGACATGTGTCACTCATACACTTGACCAAGTGTCCCAATGAGCATATGGCATGTGTCATGTTGTCCAACCAATCCTCATACTTTTTAGGAGATTAGTCCAATAGACTATCCTAAGACCTAGTATTCCCTTAGCCATCTTCAAATTTATTATGTCCATGACCAGTTTGTAGGATTCAGTATACTCCTAGTCTTGGATACACGGTACTCCAGTAAATCAAGCTGTTAGTTATGCCACGACATACTGGATGTGACCCGAAAGTAACTAATATCCTTGTGAGGCCTAGAATACACTAAATGGAGTTTAGACAAGGTATGAGACAATGTATGCATGTGTAGAGTTATCAATAGCAATTCTATGAATAGGTGGTCCCTGCATAGGACTCTAATCTAGGTGAATCTATGTATAGAGAACTTAGGGCTATGCATGGCTATGTGCCCAGGATGCTTTTGGCTCTATATATTGAGGCCAAACTCGTCCCACTCCTCATTGTGATCATTGATTCATTGCCAGGGTTTCACTCTACATTCATGCTTCTTATTCCTTGGCTTGGGGGTGAAGCTTCTAGAGTTGATTGATTGCTTCTACTTGGTTGGGTGGTTGCTCCATAGTGTGTTTTCCATTGTGTATTGTCTTGTAAGCAGGATCTTAGGGAGCTTCCCTTATAATGGTATCAGAGCAAGGCTTATGAAGATTGGACTATAAGGAAAGCTCCCTAAGATCCTGCTTACAAGACAATACACAATGGAAAACACACTATGGAGCAACCACCCAGCAAAGTAGAAGCAACCAATCAACTCTAGAAGCTTCACCCCCAAGCCAAGGAATAAGAAGCATGAATGTAGAGTGAAACCCTGGCAATGAATCAATGATCACAATGAGGAGTAGGGCGAGTTTGGCCACAATATATAGAGCCAAAAGCATCTTGGGCACATAGTCATGCATAGCCCTAAGTTCCCTATACATAGATTCACCTAGATTAGAGTCCTATGCATGGACCACCTATTCATAGAATTGCTATTGATAACTCTATACATGCATACATTGTCTTATACCTTGTCTAAACTCCATTTAGTGTATTCTAGGCCTCACAAGGATATTACTTACTTTTGGGTCACATCCAATATGACATGGCATAACTAACAGCTTGATTTACTGGAGTACTGTGTATCCAAGACTAGGAGTATACTGAATCCTACTTACTGGTCATGGACATAACATTCTTCCCTCCTTAAACTACTTCTATCCTTAGAAGCTCTCTAAACAGGAAAGAATTACAGTTCCTTTAACTTTCAATAATAACCGAGAAAATTGTTATCCTTAGTCTGACTTTCATATCAAACAAGTAATCAGAGATAATCTCTGCACTGGAGTACAACTCAGGTTTGAAAAATACACTGAGCGATATTCTATGAATAGGTGGTCCATGCATAGGACTCTAATCTAGGTGAATCTATGTATAGGGAACTTAGGGCTATGCATGGCTATGTGCCCAGGATGCTTTTGGCTCTATATATTGAGGCCAAACTCGCCCTACTCCTTATTGTGATCATTGATTCATTGCCAGGGTTTCACTCTACATTCATGCTTCTTATTCCTTGGCTTGGGGGTGAAGCTTCTAGAGTTGATTGGTTGCTTCTACTTGGTTGGGTGGTTGCTCCATAGTGTGTTTTCCATTGTGTATTGTCTTGTAAACAGGATCTTGGGAGCTTCCCTTATAAAATTAGTTATTACAAATCATATTTATGTAAGGATCACCAAGTGAAAATCCTTCAGATCCTGTTGCATGCACCAAAAGGACTATTATGGAGCCAAACCACCCAACCAACAAGAAGTCGAGAGTCAAACCCCAATCATCTTCTCTCTCGAGCCACAATCATTGAATACAAGAAAGGAGAGAATTTTGACAATTGGAAACTGAAACTAGGTTTTGGAAATGGGCAAGTTCCTACATGTTATATAGACTCTAAAGCCTAGAAATATTCCATATAGGATGCCAATTATTAACCAAATGCTTTTGATCTCCTTTTTCATGTACTATAAGTAGTCAATCACCATGATACTAGCTCCATATGTCCTATTTAGGGCATCTGGGCTCTCACAAGGTTATTAATTACATTTATGGCCTATTCCATAATGGCGAGGCATAACTAATTAACTCGTACACTGGAGTATTGATTATCCAAGTCTAGAATTATGCCAAATCCTATATACAAGACGTGGACGTAACATTCTTCTCCCCTTAAACATGTTATGTCCTTAAAACAGGAAAAGAAGTTTAGAAACCAATCCTTTAACTTTCACACTTACCCATAGAATCATTACCCTTCATCTAAATTCAAATATCAAATAAGTACTTAGAGATAGTATGATTTTCAATTGTTTATCTCTGCTCTAAAGCACTATATCAATCTCAAAATTACATAGTAAGTGATAAGTTTCCCAATTGGGTCCGATTCTCTCCAATCCAGTACCATCACCTTCATGCAAATTTAGTTTAAATGAACCATTGGGTGAATTATCATCTTACATTGGAGATCAAAATTCAAAAGTTAAATAAACAAGCAATTATAGTCCAAAAACTATTCACAATTTCTCATAGACAATTCATAAATGCTTCTTGGTAAAAATACCCTTAGAATATGTTTGTGTCCTATAACAACTAGAGATCTAGGTTGAAAACCGTACACGAGCACTTACCGATTACAATCTGTAGTAGAGTACCATCCACTAAAATAAGCAAATTTCCCATAAGTAAAATAACTTATATAATGAAAATGCAAGTGAGACTTATATAATGATGTGAATTATGAAATTTCATTAGAATCATAATTCACAAGATTTCAGAACCACACTTTATAATTAAAAGATACTAGAGTATATGTCCTACACAACTCATGAAAGATTTAACCTAGAGCAATACCACATTTAGACCCTTATTCAGGTCATTCCTAAGTTAACAAATAAATCTCCATAAGAAGATCTGTTAACTCTGCAAGTATTTGTTCTAAACAATACTTGGTCATTTCTTTATATTCCCTGACTTATTAAATAGCTCCAGTTACCAAGAATACATAGTAGAATTATACAAGATTAATCATGCATGTATGAAGATAATCTCACTATGACCTAGTATATAAACACATATCATTCTCTGGCAGATTCCTCCAAAATCCACATATGTTACTCATAACTCACTAAGAATCTTGCAACTCAACTACCAAAGAACTCATTCCTCATGAGTAAATAACATATCTGGAAAATCTCTGAAGTGAATAGTTCGACATACAAAACTTTTTCAACCATCAAACTTTAATAAGAAAATATCTTCACTCAATCAATCCACATAAAATCTTAGTATTCCTACCAAGATTAGGTTGATGTATACAGACATTCTTGGAGCCCTACAAGATTAAGATTAGAGCTTTATTCCAACCCCGATCCAATCCATAATAAAATGGTACTTGGTAAAACCAATCAGTGGAACTTAATTATAATCTCTATCTCTACTATCCATAGACACGAATAACTTACAATTCAATTCTTAAAACTCCTCTAGTTATAGATTATTTGAAATAATTCCTAGAGAATTCCTCTAATTCACTTGGATAGTTCAACCTCTGCACATACTAGTCAAAAAACCATAAAAAACTGTCAAAATCGAACGATTTCCAACTTTTTCTATGGAGAAAGTTTATAACACTAATCATTAGGCTGAAAGCAATCAAGAATTAGAGAAGTCACTTACTTGGAGGTCAATTTCACCACTAGGAAGTAAAAATCAAAGAGATATTACCAAAAAATTGGGATAAGCAAAAAAGCAAAAAAATAATTCCACCTTCTGATCAATGCAAAGCCAAGTTATGATGCCACTATAAGGATCAACAAGTGAAGATCCTCTAGATCCTGTTGCATGCACCAAAAGGACTAATTTAGAACCACCCAACCAACTGGAAGTCGAGAGTCACACCCCAATCAGCTTCTCCCCTGAGCCATGGTGATTGAGCACAGAGCCTCCCAGAAACTATAGACATAAATTCTGAAGACATTCCATCTTCTTCATAATCGACACCGGGACATCAACATCAAAATCTACGGTATCAGAAAATTCTACTATTGTAGTAGATAACAAACATAAAATTTCATCCTCTTTGTAATAAAAAAAAAACACAAATCAACAATAATAATATATATATCATCATTTATGTAATATTTCAGAAGATCATCAAAGAACTTATTCTGTTCAAGGGAGCTTTCTTCTTATTTAGAAAAATGGTAACCAATTTAGGCTTCCCATAGTCTTTCAGTATCAATGTTCATGAAGTCTCTATCACGCTTAGGGGGGGGGGTTCAATTAGAACAGGGTTGGTGTCCAAACAACGTGGCTCATGGCCTGAGGTGGAAACCTCAACTTTTTTAGTAGATGTTGGTTCAACATCATACAATATTTGGATAGAAAAAAAAAAAACCGATTTGATATTCAATGAATTTGCATTTTCTTTTACAAGAACTACAACATGTGGAGTTTTTTAACTACTCAGAGAGCTTGGTGTATATCCTATCTAGCCTTTGTTTATCTATAAGGGCAAACTGCACAAGATCATTCCAATGCATGAAGGAGAGGGCATCAAAGGAAACAACAAGAATGGTAATTAGATCCCTAAATGTAAGGTAATGCTCATAGAATACCTCCGTAATCTATTGAGCGGGCTTGAAGACGTGGAGATATGGACGAAATAAGGATTTGATATAATCTATATTACTACCAATACCAAACTCATCAAGGAATTGTGCAAGTGATTCATCCTTGTCAAAATAGGAAGAGGAAGCCATATCGGCATTGTGATATCGATTCTATGTGACGAGATCATTGTAACTAACAAGTTCTACAAATGGCACACATAGAATCGATATATGGCTTTTTTTTTTTTTTTTTTTAAATCACTTCTATGCGAGTGGGTAGGTGAGGGTCAAAAAGTGATGAACTGGGCAAGTACAGATCCGATATTACAAAAATCAAGACAAAACACAAAGAAAATGGCAAAAAGGCTTGAGTTTTATATCTTTTGCATCGCATGTGCAGTGCCCATGACAAGTGGCACCTTTCTATTGGTCCATTCAACTGACACATGTCGATTCATGATTGGGTGAATGAAGTTCACGTGTTAGTCAACAACACATGACAACACCAGATTGGGTCAATGATTTTCCACATGTGAGTCAACGATATCTGCCATGTGTCATCATGCGATTTAATAGCTGATTTTTTCACACGTGGCCAAAGTGCGTTTGCACGTGCAAGTGAAGGATGTATAAAATCTTCATCCTTAGGCCATTAGATTATATTTTTGTAGTTTTGCAACTAATATCCCTTCTATGCACGATCAAAAGCGCTCCTTCATCACCTTGCCATTATGCCATGCATGAAAATGATATTTGTTTGTACATATCAGTTCTGTGTGCAACCAGACTTACTACTCTCACCCTCCATATCCACCCACATACAAAATTGATATGATACACGTTGAGCAGACATGCATAGATTTCTTCCGTAGGCCTTCCACATCCATACTAGTGCCCTTCATACCCCCTGTAGAAATGAACTATTTTTCGCAACAGTCTGCATTTTTGCATGCAATCTTCAACAAGTGAAAAGTACAAGGACTGTGACAAAGTCTTCTACTTAACAATCTGAGCACCCGAGAACAAAAGGTTTTTGTGAGGAATGTGACAACAGTGTTTGACTCGGCTTTTTGGGCACCCGAGAAATGCGATATTTTTTCAAAAAATGTGAGAACGACATACTGCAGATTTACACAAGATACTGCAAGGAACCGCCAATCGTCCAAGGCACCGCAAGGAACCACTAGAGTCTAGCCTCGGCCACAATGCGAAGTGGACAAACTGTAGCTTACAAAGAGGACTGACCGAAGGAACACCGCAAGTCAACGATTGTGATCAACATGCGACTGCAACCGCACCACAATATCATGCTCACGCACACACGTGAAGGAGATTTTGTACAACTTGTTTACGTCTTCACACTCCGCCAATAATCAATCTACAGATCTACTACTAGAATTGTTAATGATCTTTTAAAGTATGTTATTAGAATAACATGAGATCATCCAACAACTATATAAGGAACTGAGCGAGTAGAGACAACATCTATCAGTATCCATTGTATCAATCGCAAAATCAAAATCAGACAAAGATTAAATGACCAAAATTGGTTTTCCAGTATCTGACTCCTCAGAGTTAGAGATTTTATAGAGAATAAAAGTATTCAGAACTATAGCAATTACTTGTTTCTGTAAGTAGGATCACGTGCTTTGTGCGATTGTCTTGTGATCCGATAGTTCTTATTACAACATTTGTTATACATAATCGCTATTGTTCTTATCAGTTGTATTCATGCTTGAGTGCCTCTTACTCTTTCTCCTCTATTTGCAATAACTCCACAAATGAAGAAATGTATGGCTGTCATAGACACCTAATTGATTCACATTTCTTTATATCAAAATATCAGTAACAGAGAAGTGCACGGCTGGCTCAGACACCTAATCGTTCTTCTCCTTATGGTTGTCTATGACACCTATACTAAAGTTCAATAAATCAAAACTGCTCTAATTCCGTTCTCTAAGTAATCCAAACCCTATTATCGCATTTCAACGTGTTCTTTTTTTTGTTGTTGATGGGATCACGACCTTCATTTCCTCTAAGGCCTGATTGTTCATTCTGAATCCACACAACACCCAAGAGGACCACTACCTCACAGGCGAAAGCACCGAAGAAAGTCAAACGCATGGAGCTTTCCTCTAATCCCATTCCCATGTAGATAATGCCAATGTACATAATGTTGTAGGTATTGTCACAAAAATTTTGGATGACCATTTAATAGATCTCGTTTTGGCACTTGATATAGTAGTAATTAAACTGACTTTGGATTTTGATCAGTATTTCAAGTTTGAGAAAGATATTTCGGATGCCATAGATGTTGTAGGCATGCCTTTGAAGAGTTCCCATAACCGATTCTGAAATAGAATCCGGTCTGTAACTATTGTAGTATTCAATTACGAATGACTCTAGGAAGGATTTTTTTCTTGTGAGTTTTTTTTTTTTTGCCCCCTTAAGAGTAACAATGAACATTTGTGCAGTTGTCTTCTTTATGATTTCTCATCAGCTGTAAAATACCTAATGGTTCCTTATCATGAAAAGCAACTTTATATTCTTACTTTTTATCACTTTTGATAAGTTCTCTTTGTTTATCACTTCTAGTGTGTTTCTTTTTCAATCTTGTAGTAACCACTGGAGTTTAAACATTATCTCAGTTAAAGATTAGTTGGTAAAGGCAACTTTCACCCTCACCCCCTCTCTCCTCTCGAAAGATGACAAGAAAGAGAAAATGCAACGAAAATGGAAATAGTAAGCAATTAGAAAACACAACAAAAAGAGAGAGATATGAGTATAGTGGAATGCAAGGATATTCAAAATTATTTCAAAGTAATCTCTTCCTCTTGTTAAACATGGAAACTAAGTACAAGATGTATCTTTTTATTCTTGGGGAAGGCCTTGCCCCTGATTTTTTATTGGCTAATTCTACTTGGCAAGCCTTCCTAATCCAAGCCCTTCATGTAAAGTCTAATAGTTCCATATTGAGAAGGGTGTCCCTCACATGAATAATGTGAGTTCCTTTTGGACTAAGAGGGCCCTCACATGATTCATGTGAGTTTCTCCTATTGGATCCAAAGCTCAAGTGGAAACCCACTTTTAAAGAGCATCCTGAAATTGTAAATACTTAGATAAATTTTGAAAAATTGAAAAGATACACACAAAAGATAAAAGTTTGTTTTCAACCCCTAAGTATTGAAATGGATTTCGATCCTGACCTAGGTTGACGGATCAAATCAACTCGAACCTATTTCGATCCGAAACTTGTTTTGTTCCGGCACTTATTTCGACTAGCACTTGTTTCGACCTGACACTTGTTTTGATCCAATACTTATTTCGATATTGTCAACTATTCTGACCCATGAAGCAATTATAGAACGATGTTGATAGTTCATCTACCATGTATATTTTGAATACTATCTACAATGATTGTTATCTAATATAGAACTAATAAAAATGTATAATCATACTAACTTGTGCTCAGTCACCGATTCACAATTGTATATATCAATAAGTAGAACATCAATCAGTGGTGGGAAGCAATCAATCAATGATCGAGCATTGAAGCTTTTTTAAACTTGTGCAACAAAAGTGCGTGCTTCATGCATTTTGTACTCTGATCTATTTAGATCAATTTTGTTTTCAATCAGGAGTGCAATTTTGCCTCACACTACCGTTACTTCTTGAATTGATGTATTGATTAATCTCACTTCAATCTTACTTGCTATTTGACACACTATCGATCCATTTCTGTTAAGAATCTAGTTTGAAAAATATTCTTAAAATCCAGTATTTTTTTACTGAAAAGAATTTTAGAATGATTCTTATATTTCTTTGAGTTATGTTAAACGTATACTCTAGTGTCCTTTAATTATTAAGTACGGTTTGGATTCTAGTGAATTATGATTGATGAATCATAAGAATTTGAGTATTTATGATTGACGAATCATAAATAAATACCTAATTAATATCAGCAGATTATAAGAAAATGTAATGATTCTTAGTGTATGTTGAGTAATTTTTTTTTTCTATGAGTCAAAAATTTAGATCAGTATCCACATCTCTTTACTCCAATGATTTGAGAACATATGTGTCTCACAAGCATTCTCATAAAATAATTGGTTTTACTTGTGGAGAGTTTATTTAAATTAGGGGATGGTATTTTGCTACAAATTATAGTCTGTAAATGCTTTTGTACAGTTTCCAGACTAGATCTTCGGTTATTATAGGGGACAGACGCTTACTAGCGGACTTGTGGATCATGCTTACATAAAACTTGTCTCGCACACAGGCGGACTTCTATTCTGTATTTTTGTCTATGATTGCTTACAAGCATCAGACTACATGTGTATCTTTTTGTCAAGTATCATCTAGAAAGTATATAGTCGCTCTGTGCAACTCCTAGATTAGAGTAATTAAGCATCCATAACTAATCAAAAATTACAAGAGTGGCAGATTAGCCACGACCTAGAGTGGTATCAGAGCCTACCTATCTTGTCATAATCTGACATAGCCAAGAAGCTATCAGATCCAAGAGGCCAAGCATTCAAACGAACAATCATCAACAAAAGAACAGACTTCAGAAGCAATGGCTTCAATCAGCAGCATACAAAGCTGATCTGTACAATTCTTGATTCTTCAGGATCTAACTTTCTACCCTGGAAGTTAAGACATCATTGATACTCAAGCGTGAAGGTTTATTCCCCTGGGTGGATGGCACAGAGGAGATGCCTACAACATCAGGCAAAGAACTATGCGAGTGGAGGGAGAAAAATGATAACGCAGTAGCCTTGCTATCTTCATCCATCGAAGATAGTCTCACACTTGACCTGGCTACACTCTCCAAATCTAAGGAGATGTGGGATGCATTACTCACGAGATTTCAAACGAAATCAAGAAGTCAAATAATGATGCTGGAATATCAGCTGACAAATTTACAGTGGGATGGGAAAGACCTCACTTCTTTCATAAGAAAGATGAAGGATCTATTTCTATCACTACATAACTCTGGAGCAGAGAACGTAGTGTCAGCTGAGAAGCAGCTCACCTACCTGTTGAGAGCCTTACCCAGATCTTTCCAGATGATGAGAATTTTGCTCACGAAAGATCCTACCATGAACCTCGAAAAGGCAATTGTCGAGATTCGAGAGGAAGTTGAGGCCAGAGAACACCTTGATCACAAAGATGGCTCTGACCAGGCCCTCTACGACAACAAAGAAAAATCCAATGGGAGAGAAAGAATCAATACAGCACCGACTAGGCACTTTACAAGACCTGGACGAGCACCGAATAGCTGCCCTAAATCACCAAGAAACCCACAAAAGATGCATGAAGGAGATTCATGATTGGAAAATGCGCGATTACTAGTTCAGACAGGGGCAGTTAGTGTTGTTCTACGACACTAGACACGAGCTGATGCCTCAAAAGTTGGGGCCATGCTGGAACGGTCCATATGTAATAGTGAAACTCTATGAAAATAACACGGTTAAGCTAGCCGAGTTTAACGGTGAAATTTTTAAGCACCGAACCAACATAGACAAGATAAAAACTTACCGTAGTTAAAGAGAAGTCGAAGTCACCTGTACAGTATGTAACACATTTTCCTATTCACCTTTTCAGGTATCGGAATGATCGACCTAGAGGCATCATGAATACTGGGAACACTCAGAGAATCAAAAGTAGCCCTAGTGACCTTGTACATATACGGTGAACGGAAGGGTGCGAAAAACCAACACAAAAATTCATAAAATCAAGAAAAATACAAAAAGGTTATTGTTGGGATATGGAACTCACCCATGAACTTGGGACATATACGTTGAAGGTAGATGGGGCCTGCAGACATTCAAATAGAGAAGGTGCCATAGGAGCAGTATTGTAGAATTCCAATGGGACTGAACTAGCCAGTATAGGAGTCCTATTAGGAAAAGGATTCACGAACAACACTGCCGAATACAAAGCCCTTCTAATCGGTCTGCAAATGACCATGCGAGTTGTGCAAACTATAGGCAACCTCCGAATTATGGGGGATTCACAACTCCTAATCCGAGGTATGACTGGCATATACTGACTCAAAAGCAGGATCTTACAGGCCTATGCAATTGCCATCAACGAATACACTAGAGAGTTTTCCCACATCGAATGGATGCATATTCCACGAGCACAGAACCAACATGCTGATAGTCTAGCTGCGATAGCCTACAACCATGATCATTACTGGCAATGCGAGCCAGGTAGGGTAGTCATTTCGCCTATAACCATTGCTGCGGAGCTATGGACAATCCTAAAAGCCCAAGCATGGTATGGAGTTCGGTGGATCAAAAGTCTGATAAACCAAGTAGGTCTAGAGAATCTCCAACTCCTAGTCCAATTACATCAGTTAATGAGCCATGAACTATCTAGAACTTGTTTTAGGTCACACCATAGTAGCATAACCCATGGGTTAATGCACACGGCCTAAGTACATAGTAAAACCCTGCCATAGCATAAACCTGATAGATACACACGGAAGGGGAGAGGGGTGTACAGCTTAAAGATTTTTTGTACATTCAACACATTGTATATTCATGTAAATAAATGCTAAAACACAGGTGATGGAATTCACTGCTAAAAAGAGAATGGAAGACCCACAAAGCAGTAATCAGCCCGAGCAACGCCATAGAAAACTGATGAGGTTTGTACTGAAGGAAGATAGAGGACCGACATAGAAATCCAACGTCTGAAAGAAGAATTGAAGAAACAAAAGAACCTACAAATCAGAGCCACTAACGAGCTGGTTAGCACCAATAAGGAGCGAGATACCTGGAAGCAGAAGTACAATGACCTCAAGGAGGCTAGTGAAAGACGGCAGATAAGCCATAGGGAGGGGTATAAAGGGCAAGAAAAGATCCTAGCCAACACCAAGGTGAAACTAGTTGCAACTGAAACTATCGTAGCCATGCTAGCTAGGCAATTACATGAGTATCAGAAAAAAGAAGCTGCAAGAGGACCAATCAAGCCTCAGAGTTCCCGCAACCCTTTACCCGCTTACCCTGTACACCGCAAGGAAATTTTGTCGGACACTCTGTTCTACAAAAATTTTGATGCTTACAGCTTATATCTACCGCCCATGGAGTTTCCGCTAGATATCCAGGTTTTTGAGCTACAGCCATCCACGAGTTCCGCCCTCATATTCACATGGCCACTCATCCCAGGTAGTTTTGAAAACTACAAATATTCCTGCGAGATCTTATGTAGGTTCTCAGTTATTGTCGCGCAACAGAAAGATGATATCATTAGATTGGCCGGCCACTATGCCTACTGCCTGCAGAATTGGTTATTACAACCTTGGGGCACTAAGACTAAACCCACCAGGATTCACCTTACCAAATGGTGGTACAACCCCAATGAGTCCATGGAGTCAGGAGCGGACCTAGCATTGTACCTGCGGATGCGTGACAGAACTTCCAGGGAACGCAAAACCCTAAATGAGATGTTTTATTTTAAGTTCCTGGAAGGTGTCGATCCAGCCCTTGTGGATGTGGCAGAAGTGGACCCCAATTACACCGGAGAGTTGAAAAACCAACAGACAGAAATGTGCAGGAATGCACTGTAACCACCCACCTCACTATTATGCATCATACACTAGACACGGTATGGTGAGCATCTGTTGCAAGTCTCAGTTTCTACACATACATCTTTATTGCATCTCTATAAAAACTTTGAGCTGCATTTGGGCATTTGCTAACTTCTATGGGCATAAATGAATGTATAGACGCATAGTTGAGGGGGGGTTGAGAGAGGAAAAAGTGGGAACAAAAACAGTGCAGTGGGGTGGGGAGTGACTCCATCGCCCAATGGGTAAGGCACAGAAGAAAAATATATAAAAAAAGAAAAAGAAAAAGAAAAACAGAAAAAGAGAGAGAAAGAAAGACTGAGAGAAAAGTAAGAGAAAAAAAAAAAAAAAACTTCAACCGTCTCTATCAGATCTCGAACCAATTTGTGAGGACGAGTGACGCCTCGCACATCCATAAGAGGTGAGGATGATTTTCCTAATTGATTCCATAGACTAGCGGAAAACTAGTACTTCCTAGCATCTTGTGTATTGGATCTTAGGACAGTAAGTTGTCCTACATGGACTACTGTCAGAATACAGGGTTTGAGAGAAGAGTCAGTACACAAAGGAGACCAGATGGTTATTCCCTGGTGACTCCATTCTTAGAGAGTATAAGTTGAATGTCTAAACAAAAAAAGAATTGATCATCACCAGTCTGGACCTGTTTTAGAGTTGGGGCACTAAAGCCTCATTGCGTATGCATTCATACACACATCAATGACATGGTGTTAGACACAATACTGATGATTTGCATCCATATCATCCCATCTCCAATCCTGAGATTTGCATTTGCATATCCCTCCATGCATGGGTCCGAAAGTGGGCATTGCTTTACATATGATGGAATTGGGAGCATTTGCCATTTAGGTCACAGGTGGGTTTTTGCAGGTATGAAGACACCAAATTGTTCAAAGATGTTGCGGTCAAATCCAATCCGGTTGCATATAGATCCTAAGGGCTAAATCGATGGCCTTTGGGTAGCTGTTGTTGAAGCCATCCTACGAACTCACTATGGTTAGCATCACCTAGCAAGGGTGCTGAGCCCACTAACTTGATCCACCACCAGGAGCTGGTCTGCAAAACCAGAGACTCTGGGTCCGCCATATGGGGACCATACTACCTAGTGGTAGATACCAATGTTAGCCGATATTTCCGCACGAAAAATCGGGCTAATATTGAAGTTTGAGTTTGCAATAATTGAAAAAACCGACATGTAAAGCCCGGTTATTAGAGAAAAATCGGCACAAATTGGCCTTAGAATTGGGTCCCAGCCCGCCCTAAAGTGGCTAGACACAGTTTAAAAGGAACAAATTGACTTTTCAAAAAAACCGTCAAAAATATTTTGTGGTCAAGTTTTGTAAGACCGAGCCAAAAGTGTCGGTCCACCTAGTATTGGGTCCCAGCCCGCCCTAAATGAGGCTAGAGCAAATTCTGCGGCCTTAGAAATGGCCGGTAAATATTTTACGGCTTTTCAAAAAATGGCCAGTTGTAAAAAAATAGTCGGTATGACCGTGCTAAAATCTCACCATGTATAGAGTCCATTTTTACTAATATATGATCACTCAGTGTATTTTTCAGGGAAACCATGTTGTCGTGGGAGCCCTAGTCATGAATGCCGAAAAAGTCAACCACAGAAGAAAAAACCGAGAAAGAAAAGTTTCGGGTAAAAACGGGATCGGAAAATATGGATTCAGTGTCAAGGAGTCACAGAAACCCTAACGGCAAAGTTTGGGCAATTTACGGGCAATTAACAAAATGTGCGGGCCAAGTGGTTACCCAACAGGCCAAAAATCCTGACAAATGAGCAATAGGCGCACGGCCCTTGAAAAAACGAAGAAAGGCCAAAAATGAAGGTACCCAAAGAAAAAGTGAAGGCCGCCTACTAAAAATAGGGGTTGAAAAAGGGCCTCACCCAAAATTTGGATATTAAATGCCAAAACACCTTGGAGGCTAAAAAATTTGGGAGGTACACCCACTAGCCATTGACATTTTTGGGCTTCTAGGGTGTACAAAAGGGGAAACTTGAATGGCCTCCCTAGCCTTTGACAAAAATGGCATCTTGGCTAGTTTTGGAAGAGAGCCTTGAATGCACCACTCCCCCACTCTCTTATGGTGGCCACTAGGTGTACTATCAAATGGGTTGAGGACAAATGGCAAAGAGGGCTTGAAGGGCATGAAAATTGGCAAAGCCTCATTTTGAAGGGGGACACTTGGGTTTTCCTATAAAAAGGAGCCAACTCTTTGTATTTGTGGATGTGTGTAAGTTGGATGTTGAGAGTTAAAAGTCATGTTGAGAATTAGTAGTTTTTTATCTTTATTGTCTTGAGTGGCATGGAGAGCTTCATTGCCTTGTTTAAGAGTTGGATGAGCATAGTGTTAGTAATTCTTGTTGTCTTGTCTTGTAGTTGTTGGGTTAAGCATGAAGTGATTTGGAGTGTAGTTGTCTTTTGTAGTGTTCCCATGGTAGTTGGTTGCTTGAGAGAATTAGTTCACTTGAATGTTGGTTGCTAAATGAGTTGCTTCTTGGTTGAGGGTTGTGTGGTCCTCACTAGTATGCTTTCATCTTTATGAAAGAATGATAGTTGTTTGTAAGGAATTGCTTTTGGTTGGCGAATTCTTTGATTGAATATACTGTTTGTGGTTGGAGGGATTGTTTGATACCAGGTGTTCGTGGGATGTTGGGAGGCTTGCCCTTTTTGGTTATGTCAGGGTTTCACCAAAGTGCTTACATTGTGTGAGTGATGAAAGTTGATTATTCGAGAGGATGGCGTGTCTTCCAGCTTGTTGTTTTTTTTTATATCATATTGTGTGTGAAACTCACGTGTGTTGGGTGATTGAGTGTAGCATGAGGAGGTGGTCATATCATGTTGATTGATGAGAAGTGTTCGAATTGGTTAGTCCCTGTTTGAAAATGTGTGATCACGTCCTTGGTTCACTTCAATTCTTGCATGATTACTTTCTGAGCAACCCTTTTTGAGTTTGAAGCCTTCACTGCTATGCGGGTTGCATAAAGTCATGACCCATTGTCGGTGGATCTGCCATGTCCCAGTGCATCAAAAGCAATCTATATCAAACTGTTAGAGGCCTCATCACTCTGTCTGTGGTTTGCTAGCAGTCTATTGCGACTTTCTAAGGGCAGTATCAGTAAAAATCAGATTATGAGATCTGTTTTGCGGCCCTGAACCCACTATTTGGGATCTAGCAGACCCGTTGCAGCTTGCCCTGCTTGTCTGCGGCCACCTGTGGGCTGCCTGCCTGCCTGTGGACCTGTTGTTTTTCAGCCTACCTGCGGCCACCTGTGGGCTGCCTCCCTGCCTACGACCTACCTGCCTAACTGCGACCTGCCAACAAGCCATTTATAGCTTGTTATCACTGCCTGCGACCCGCCCATTTCCCTGGTCTGCCTGCGGTTTTCAGACTTGTGTGCAGCCTCAGCCTGTCTACGGCCAGTCAGCCCTCCTCCTTCTTTCTATGCCTCTGCTACCGTTTTTGCAGTTGTCATGTTTGAGTGAGATCTCTGATGTCTGCCACAGACCTGTCACCGTTTTCACAGTCTAATTACAGCCCTCTATGGTCTGGAAATATGTCTCTCAGTCTACAACAACCCGTGACTCTTCACAATAACCAGTACGAGGGTTTTTCCAAGGCTAATTTGCTGATTCACAAGACAATCCAACAATCTGTGAGTGTAAAGCAAGTGGCAAACAAAACACAACCTGGAGTTTTAGAAGCAGCATTCATGACTAGTACTTCAACGATTTCCGGTCACCTATATTCGCACTGAGGTATGGGTTTACCTCACATCAATTTTTACTCTCGTGTTTACTTGCTTTCAATTAGAATGTGGGTGCTTGACGTCCGTACTTGCTTTTGCTCATTGAATGAATGATAGGATACTGAGAATGCATTGTGTAATTGTATGAGGACCTAATCATTTCAATAATTCCGCATTTGCCATGTCCCTATCGGGACCTAAATGATTGTGATCCTTTCCTTGAACAAGTAGACATTGGGATCAGGTCTATGCGTATTTGTGGGTTTACCGGTAGTATGAACTCAGAATCACTTGCTTGCAATGAGAATGTTGTTTGCTTGACTTCAGTAATTGCAAGTACCTAACTAGTGAATGGATTGTCGTAGAGTATGGGTCGATTGTGCATTATAGTGAATCGTTTTTCAGCACGAATTCAAATTCAGTCCGGAATCGTAATATTTTATAAACAGATGCGGCATGGTTAATTAGAATGATGATTGCCTATTTCCAACTTGTTTAAGGAAAGTGTTAATAAATAAATTTTGTTTCGTACTGATTTAGAATGTGTTGTACGAAGAGAATTGTAGGTTGGGTAGTTTATATTTTGCTGAGTTAGATTTATTAAACGGCTATAAGGAATCATCAAGTTTTTTGAAGTGTTTCTTATGGTGTTTGTGATTATGAAGCGTATTAATTGGACCCGACCTCTGTGAAACACCAGAGCAGGCCGTCCACCATCCGTGGCTGAAGTACACCGCCTTGGTTAAAGCGTCATACTAGTCACACCTGCCGTCGAAACTGTTTAGCGAAATACCTAGACCCGACGGTCGGCGAAAATACCGCCACTTAGCAAACAAAGCGGTGCGTATAACTTGCACCCCACGAGCACATCATAGACAGTAAATCAGTTTCCAGCCCATGTAAGATCTTTACCAACTGTAAGTCGAATTCACTGGGGAAAGAGACATTAGCGCTCAGAAGTTTTTGCGAAACCATAATTCTAGGAAGCTAGTGAATCATTGAACCAAAAGTATTAGCACCCCCTCCTTGCAACCGTATCCTTGAGAGCTTGAAAAACTCTCATTGGTTGGGGAGCACGGGGTAACAGAGGAAGCCCCCAGGATTGGATGTGGCAGGACCTTCGTTACTCACGTAGGGCATAGCCACCATCAATAGTGGTGCCTCTTGACTTTTTTAGGACGTTTTGGTTGGACCAATCCCCTGCCAAAAATGGCCCTAACAGATAGCACTGAATTGATCATTTGTAGGGCAAAGCATTTATTATCCAAATTCAAATTAGATAAAGTAGGCCCATGATTGGTAGGCCCATGTGATTAGTATGTCGATGATTGTCAAGGATGCCTTCATTGCATTAACTCGCGAGACCTATCACTTGCTCCAAAAAGTGAGAAATGTACTACCATAAGTATTGTATTGGAAATATAAATTAGGAGTAATAAAATCCACAAAGATTGACCCAAAAGGTACTATGGAAAATGGGTTCTTCTTTTGTACCACCAAAACATGCTTTTAGCCTGTATACTCCCTCTTGATCTCATGCTCATCACAAAAAGCCTTAAACTTGGTAGATATGTACTCTCCACCATTGTCACTTCTCAAGCACTTGATCTTTGTGAAAAAATGGTTCTCCCTTGCATTCTTGAACTCAGCAAAGGCATCATACACTTCATCTTTGCTCTTTAGTAGATAGATCCAACAAAATCCATCAATAAAGTTACATACATAGTAATTCCATGAATATCCGAATGTACAATTTGAAAAGGCTTTCTAGATGTAGATCTAGCATAAGGTAGCCTATGTGACTTTGACAAAGCACAAGACTCACAAGCATGATTGATGCTACTTAAGGAACTTGGAAGACAATCACAAATTGCTTCCTAGCCATTATCTCTAATGACTTGAAGCTAGGGTGTCCCATCCTTTTATGTCAAACCTCTTGAATAGACATTTGCTCTCTTGCAACACATCCAACTTGGTTAGCAATAACACAAGCATCTAGTTTGAACAATTTTCCTTGTCTTTTATCTTTGTAATCAAGATGTCCTTCCTTTTGATCATACAAGTGTCTCCATAAATCTCCACTTTGAGACCTTTACTTAGCAATTGACTCACACTAAGTAAGTTATTGGTAATAGATGGAATGAACAAAACATCCTCCAAATGAACATTCCTATTTGTAGAGAGAAAAATAGAAATTGTGCCAATCCCTTTGATTGCACACTCACCATCATTGGCTGTGTAGATCACCCTCTTGTCATCTCCAAATGCCAACAAAGAAGTGAAATACTCTTTGTAAAAAGTCATGTGTGAACTTGCTCCACTATCAATCCACCATGGATCTAGATCTCCATCATTAGCAAGCATACATGAAGACATCACAAAAGCATCATCATTTGTATTTTGAACATCCAATCCATCCTCATCAAGAGTTAGATTACCTTGCTTGTCTCCTTGATCTCTCTTCTTCTTGTAGCACTCACTTGCAAAGTGTCCTTTGATGCCACAATAGAAGCACTTGAGCTTTGACCTATCTTTCCTTTTTCCATTTGAAGAAGCGTCCCCTTGATCTTGCCTTTTAGACTACTTACTTTTGTTTTTGCCCATTAGAGGAGTTTTGAGCTCCAAAAAGACCCTTTAAGAATTCGTGCAAGATGTAGTTTATATATTTAAAATATTATAACACTAATACTTTTGACTTGCCATAACTTTTTAATCGTAGCTCAGAAGTATGTCATGTAACATATCATTACTCTTTTGAAATACAGCAAAAGGTTCCAAAAAGAAATCACAAAGATATGGAACCTCTCAATTCTTTTCTAGCACTTATATCAAGCAAATCAACACATAGAATAGTGAAATCTTGATCAACCTATGATCTATCCTCAATCTAATGACTCCTACCACTTCCTAAGATTGAAACACACTCAAATGAAGTTCAGTAACCTCACTAAATAGAGATCCAATCGAAATTAGGATTTTGACAAAATCACAAATTCTGCATGCAATTGCCTATAACTTGATATGCAATCTTGTAGCCACCACTTAGGCTTTTCTAATGCATCAAAAATTGGAAATCTAGTATGTAAGATGTGAAATCAGAATTAATCAAGTATATAAACCTAATTTGATTTTTGATCTACAAAAGATCCAATCTACATATGCAAAGAACTCGGTTTTTGAGTAGAATTCAATCTAGCATGCTCTAGCATTGATATCTCCTCCAAATCCTTGATAGATGTAATTGCTTCCTTCATTACTTGAAATACAAGAGCTCTAATACCATGTGAAGAATTTCAGATCATTAGGATCCAAAACATCCCTTTGATCTTTGGTTAGAAAGACAACAAATCACCAACCTTGCCAATGTAGAAAAATCAACATTGAATGAGATGCAAACTCTAATAGACTTTGATCAAACACCAATCAAAACATGAAATGAAGTTGTTGTCGGTGCAAAAACAGGAAGCTACTGCATTTCACATGTGTGGATCCGAATGTGCCATAAATTGAGCATTTTATACAAAATTGCAAGATATCACCAATATAGTGCACCAATGGATACATGACCCGAAGAGACCTCATGTATAAGCATGAAATGAGATGTGTGTGTGTGTGTGTGTGTGTGTGAGAGAGAGAGAGAGAGAGAGAGAGAGAGAGAGAGAGAGAGAGAGAGAGAGAGAGAGAGAGAGAGAGAGAGAGAGAGAGAGAGAATGCTTTTCTTCCCACCTAAACTAGTTGAAATCTTTCACATCGAACATAGTCTATAGTAAAATTGGTCTTTTAAAGATAAAGCTTACTATCACGAATGAGCTCCATTTCCACAATAGCAAAAACATTTACAAGATTTGTAGCACCCTTGACTTGTAAGAAGCTCATTGTATGCAAAAGCATGAACAAACTTGGCATTATAATAATATCACTTGTTTGAAGTTCAAAAGGAAAAATAACCACCTTTGATAAAAACTTGTAATGAACTATGATCTACCATAACCCGAAGAGGCTAATTCATTTTGAAGAACTTTTTTTTTTTCTTCTTATCAATTTTGTGTTTGAAATACCTTGTAACTTAAACTTGTTTCAATCATGTAATAAATGAAACCTCATTGATGCATATTTGAAAAAAGGGAAGGCAAAATCATAAAAGTGGATAGCAATCCAAATGTGATGGGCTAAAATTTATTATCAATAATGTTTTGAGTTGATGCACCAAACCAACAATACATTGTGCATTAAATAGTTAGTAATGGTACTCTTAGTATAGTTGAGATTCTCTATTGCTTGGAGTAATATGCAAGCCCATTTTATATTAGTTTCAAGACTTCAACAACATTATTGGAGCTAGGCCATAAACAAGATGACTTCTTAAAAGTGAAATCAAGAGATGCTATGGAAGACATAAGACATCATCCCAATTTCAAAATTTGGCCTTTCTAGTAGCTCCTAGAGATATATCAAAGAATAATCTAGTTTTTAATCAAGTCTAGCCCCATAGTGTTTTGAGTACTTATAAGATTGTATGTTAGCTCATCTTGAGACATGTATCCCACAAAAGAATGGGATTTTTTTTTGAAGACAAAATTAATTGATCCAAAGGAAGCAAGCACAAATTGTACACACCTAGATCGATGAGTTATGATCCAAGAGAAAGCAAGACACGCATTGTACACACTACACTATGGGCATAAATAAAAAACATAGTGAAAACATGAGTTTCCATTGGTTTTTGCAATTATGTTTGATAGTACTAGCAATGTTTGTGTTATTAAGTCATAGTCTAAAAGCTAAATAAGATCTAGAAAGTAGTTTGTGAAGTCACAAGTGATACAAATTTTTGCTAAGTAATCAAAAGTTATGGATCTATGGATAAGTATAAATGAACTATTGTCTAGTAGAGTCCTAGGTCCTATTACAAGATTCTCCCAAAATAAAAAAGACATGGTTATGTATGTTAGCATGATCTACTCACCATTTTCCTTGAGTCTTCAACATTTTATGTGTTATTATGGAAGGTGTGAGGCATAGGACATTTTGCTTGGTAAGGATTTCCAAAAAAATATAGGCTAGACCTCGCCTAAAACATTCTGCAAATCCTTATTGAGCAAAACGTCATCTGCTCGGCACATTCCATTGTAAATGAGTACCTTTGACTTTTTTCATACATTTTATGAAACGTAATGAAGACTTTGACTCTAAATGACCAATTTGAAAGTGCCACATGGCAGCCGTACGCCTGAGGCCTAACGCGAAGGGTGGAAAGCACAGGACATCCATTTGGAAAAAAACACATGTATATTATGCTTTTTAAGCTGTTCAAAAAAGGGGCAGAATAATCACAAGTATCCATTACTTTCATATATTAGTTCGTAAATAAGTTCTTAAGAAATGCCAAAGTAAAAAATAATACATTTCATATTGTAAAAACAATTCTTTGCCAAATCTCATGGAAGCATCTGTGTATAGTGGTAAGGGAAAAGCAGAACACTATATTCATCATCTCTTTTCTATAGTAAGTTTTGAAGTTCAAGTCAAGACAAGAATGCTCCAGGCATATAACAATGCTATTTGTTAGAATGTGTTTCTGCCTATAAGGTAATAAAAATTGTGAAGATACTGGACGTCTTTCCAGTAGGATTCTCTAATCTTTGCTTTGGGATAGCAGCCGGAAGCCATACCCACCCGATAATTGCTGGCCGAAAGCTAACCACTCAAGAACAACATAACTTGGTCTGAGTTTGCAGTCTGAGCTCATTGTTTTCAAAAAACTGGTGATTTTAGAGCCCTGTTGCTTGGAGAGAAAGATTGATGCCTAATCCGATTAGATCTTCTCACAGGAGTCATTTGTTCATTTCCTGAACCCTGCAAACACAGTATTACATCTGATCAACCACAAAAATATTTTCCGTCAAATAAACAGGGAAGCCGAATTGATGATAAGAGAGGTGAAAGACAAATGAATCTGTTTCTATTTGCAGTTGGAATCTGGCAGCACCTTTTGTGAAACTACACGTTTGTAGACAGTGAAGCTGCCTAAAGGAGAATCCTCAAAAGTTTCTGGACTCATGATAAACTCTTCTTTGTTGTTTGAGTCACCGGTCTCTGGAGTGTAGTCACCATCAAATTCTCTCTTAGTACCTCCTCTCACAGTATTTGGCTTTAAAAGTTTGATAAAAGCTTCTCTGGCACCTGGAAGATCCATTCTCACTTCATGCAAGTTGACCAGCTTGAGATGCATTGACAATATGGGAAGCCCTATGATCAAAGGCAATAGGAATAAGAAAAGCCACCACCAATACCCGTTTCTCAGGACTCCTTTACTTTTGGAGTTTGTTGATGTGAAAGAAATATCATCACTGGCAATAGAATTTTTTTCATTTTCTTGATCTTCTGTCACGAAATCACTACTACCCTGACCTCTTAGGGCTTTCATTTGTGAGGTTTGAACACCCTGTTGAGAACCTTCACATTCATTTCCTTGTTTGTTGTCAATAGAAATGTCCTGTGGGAGACTGATGTCACTACTAGCTTGCACATTCTTTTCTTTAATCGGAATTGGTCGTTCAACGGAATGGATCTCCGTCAAGGACGAAAATTCCTTCTGCTGTATTGAACTCGAACGATCAGTTACTACTTCTTGAAGGGCTTGGACACTGGTAACTTCCCGGAAGAATACAGATTCTTCTTCTTCCATTCTAAGTGTTTCTGATTTACCAGCTTTTTCCTCGTCATTGATTGCAAATAGCAAATTTGATTTGGGAGAATTAGTCGAAAATAGTGTCTTTTGAATGACTTCCTTTTCGTTCTCAGGCAATGTGTTAAAAATATGCTTTTCGAGGAAAACATCATACTCTGAGAACCAATCCCACTTGGCAGCCTCAGAAGACAAAGAGTCCTCCTTTCCTTGATTTTCAACGAATACTTTCTGAGCCATGTTTTGCAAAGGCTTTGTCCATAAACTCACTCCAATTTTCCAATCATCCATACTGCCCTTGAAGAAATGACAAGTGCTCCATTGATTGTAAGACGAAAATCTTATACTAATACTGCTCAATGTAATGTCAAATCTCTCCTTCAGAGTTTTTACATTCCTCTGCAGTTGGTTTATATCTACAGCCATTTGTGCTGGGTTAGACTCTGTTAGCCACAGTCCCTCGCATCCTTTTACGAGCTTCACAGTAGAAGCTTGGAATTTGATATCCGTCCACTGCCACGAAGGCAATAGTTTATCATGTACCATGGTTGGAAGAATGCCTGGACTGTTTTGTGCCAGCAAAATAAAACCCGCAAGACCCATTAACCAAACGGTGAAAATTACGCGTCGGAGAATGCTCCCTCGTTTAGAAACTTCAAATTCTTCGTCGTCTTCATCAACACTCGCACCTGCTTCACCGACCTTCAGGAGTTTTAAGTTTACAGACACAGTTGCCCTTTCCTCATCTTCAGACTTCTCTGTTTTTTTTTCTAATAGCAATGATTTGTCGGCCTCAATCATAGCACTACTTGAAGTTCCATGCTTGCTTTCCGATTGATGAAACTCCAGGGAAACAGGCAAAGATGAAAAGGCAGAAGTGGGCGTTGTTCCAGAGCTGGGCGACTCTGTTACACGCTCATAAGTTTGCAAATGACTCGTGTCCGCGCTATCCATATCCTCCGAATCAACACAGCTGATCGGGATGTGAATGCGATCCAACTGCCATTTTGGCCGATCTCGAAAATTCTGGGGTTTAAGATCCTCAGCCTCCTCTTCTGATCTGGGAAAGTTACTATCTGCCGACAAAAAAGCAGAACAGGGAAAAGATGCCTTTGGAATCTGACTACGTGGGCTCAGTTCATCTTTGCGTGCAGCTATTGTTGGCTGGCTTTCAGAGGAACTGTAGACCAAAGCTGAAGATGGGTGAAACTGCAGCAATCCTACACTTATGGGAGTCGGCAATTGCGTAGAAAAGTTCCTCGGCATATTTTCTCCCTCGAATTCTAAGGTTGAATGTGAGCTGTCGCTGGCAGCCTTGAACAGCTCTATGCGTCTACAGCGTGCTTTACTTTCCTCCACGCGAGATACACTGTAATTTTCATTTTTCTCGCAGAGTATCTTCTTTGGGGAAGCTTGAATGGGGGCTGAGGCAAGGCATGAGATGGAGCCCTTGCTGGCTTGCGAAAGGGGTGACCTTTCGGAACCTTTTATCCTTCCATGCTTTTGGAAGCGCTCGTTTACCTTGTGTCCTGAAAAGGACCTTGAAGAAAGCATTAGCTCCTTCACGTTCCTTGAATCCCTCCTTCGGTCATCTGCACAACAAATGCACTCATTAATCAACACAGATGTACTATGAGATCACCACTATCTCACTCATCAGCTGAATGAAAAGCCAAAAAAGCTTCCCAGCGTTCCACCAGGAGATGGCATCAAAGCTTCATCCACATTAATTAAACAAAAGCAGCTACAAAGCACAACCGAAACACAAGCCAGGAGCTACCATCTACGCTACTGTCAAGGAAGAGAGGGTTGTCGTGGCTTCTGGGGCCTCTCATCTGCTGCTTGTGCATCTTGTATTGAGTTCCATTTCCCACCCAAGGAATTGTTTTCGGTTTAGCGGGTGATAGTGGCTTGATTCGATCTGTCAAGTGAGGTCTGTTCGCAAAAGACATGACGCGTACCACAATAGAAATCTGTGAAACCCAGGAAAAGAGAGCTTTTGTTGCTTATCAAGCTACAACCTTTGAATCAACTTTCGCAGTTACAGAGCTGTAAACACAGACACAATATATGTCACTCCTGGAGATGAAAAGTTTTTTGAATTCAATCTAATAAAACATCCACCCAAACCCAAATGTTGATTTCACATGCAGGAGGCCTTGGGAAGGAGAAAATGCCCAAATAAATCAGAGAAGGAGCAGCATCTTAGGTTGCACATAAATCCGACACAGACAGACAGAGAGAGACAGAAGCAAAGCTGAAATATGGCCTTCCCGTCGATTGAATTTGAAAAATATAGCCGTTAGGGTAGGAACGTGGGCCCGTTAAATGAGAATATCTTGGTGCTACACTGCTGCCCCACGCGTCCGTTCTAACTTCTAACTTCTTGAATTCAACGCATTGCTCTAGAAAAATCAACAAATACAAAGAGCCCAATTAATTGCTGAAATTCAATTTTTATCCGTTTATTTTAGATATATAGGTTTTTGTTATTCCAAAAAACTAGTGTTGAAATCCAATTTTTATCAGATCAAAATTGATTTCTAATTCTCTCTCTTAAGCTCAAATGTGATAAGAGTGAAAAAGAATATTTTGTAGCAATGTTTGGAGTGTCCAAAAGATGTTATGCATGTCCTTGCTACCATGTACTTGACTCACACTCAAGCACACTGACAAACCACCTGACCACAAAGTATGATGCAAACACAATGCTCATATAGAGAGTCTACCACACTCTCGACCAACTGACTCGTCCTCAATCCAACTTGACCACAAGTGGACCACATGAGTGACATGGCTCAAACTGAGGAAATCCCACTGCCACCATGAGACTTACATCCTCCATCTAGCTAGGCTGACATCTTATCAGACACTTACAAACACAGACCTGTAAAGCTGACATACATGAGCGACTGAGGCTCAACCTGAGGAAATCTTACTGCCACCATAAGATTGTACTCTGACCAAATAGACAGCTAGACATAATGACAAGTCAATGAGCATAAAATGACTACTTTGTTTCACACGTAGCAAATGCACAACCACATAAAACTCCAACTCACATCTAGACTTCCATGACAAGGCAACATGCAAGCCCACACACACTCATGCAAACCAACACGAATGATAAAGCGTCAAATACATGACCAAGGCCTGTCCATAAGTGTTATCCTGTCGTACCAACACCTATGCCACCTGTAGATCCGCTGCTACACTACTGGTCACCAAATCATGTCCTCAACCATGGCCTACACCTATAATCAAGATGCCCTCACGTCCAAGCATATCACATAGATGTCCTCATACATCATCCAAGATCAACCATCTCGAACCAATGAGTGCTCCAAGCCTCATCCCTGATGTATTTCCCAAACAAAGCTATGCACCAAGCCGCTTTGCCCTGACATCTTGTCCAATAAGCCCTGAAAGCTGATCCCCATCCATTCCCCATGCCCCAAGCACAAGAGTCTACCAAGGACTCAATGAATGAATGTACACAAATCTCACCATAGGCTATACCTAAGTAGCTCGCCCACCTCCCAGAGATACTGATGATGATCTGTCTGTCCTACATCCCATGTAGGTTCAACTTTCCATGCTTGGCGTTGCCAACTCTGATTTGACCAGTCTATAGGCCTCTCACCAAGGAGCCTATCTCCCCACAACTTCCATCATAGCGTCCAAGCCAAAGCAAATGCAAACTAGATCCACTATCGTGATGAATAAGTCACCCACGATCCATAGCATATCAGGTAGGATAGCTCCAGAACCCTGTACCCTATACCATCTGATCACCAAGTATCCATTACCCACTGATAGCTCCCCAAGAATCTGTCCACCTGTAATGCAACTAGACTCCAACTGGATCTAACCAAAAACTGCATCTTGCTTACCAAATAATGATGGATAGAAACAACATGTGATGCCAACCTGGAGACTATCGTGCATATAATCATGCAGCTCACCTGATCACTCGCCAAAGTATCAACTGTCACTCCCTGAGCAACCATCTCCATCCCTGCTGGCTCATTGTGAAAAATTGCCTACATTGGCAAATCTAGCCATGTAGAATATTGTACATTTTGTCAATATTGTTTGTTGGTTACTTGAATGGCCAAAGTGCCACTTGTACATACACACCTAAAGTAGGTTACCACGAGTCAAGAGGAGTGGTTGTGTCTATTTGGTAGTGATTCCTACTTTGTAGGATCTAGACCATGATTTATGATGAGATTTGTACCTACCATGCACCTACCAAGCATGACTCTTGGATCTAGACTAGGGTTTTCACATTAGGGCAAGAAAGTGGAGTCTACTTCCTTATTACATGCTGGATTTTCACCTAACTTTGCAAAGGAAGTGTGTTTTACTATGTATTTCCATTCTCCATAGTGAGAAGATAGAAACTTTTTGGAGCCTCAAGGAGAAACTCGAGTTTCCTCTCATTGTATGGTGATTACTCTATTTTTCCAATGAAACCCAGCTTTGGCACTTTGTAAACACTGTCTACAGGCCGTACTACAGCCTTATTTCCACACGTGTGGAGTTGGATTAGACTATTTGATCAATGCTTTGATTGTCTCTACTTGTTTCCTATCAAGCTGCTAAACTAGATCTTGTTTTCTGATGACTAGTTTCTGATAGATTGTTTAACAAGCATACAATCACCTTGTGGATCATTCAAAGATCCATTTATGGTCCTTAGTACTGTACTTTTCACATGGTATCAGAGCCAAGTACAAGGCCATTGATCTGTGTTTGAATCTAATCCAGTTTTAGCAGGTTTTGGTGCAAAAAGCTAGTATTGGAAGGGCGAGCTGGTATTTAGGTTTTGGTGAGGGGATTTGATCCCAAACTTTTTCAGGATCAAAATCCGTACTGTTCACACGTGTGGGCATCTCTGAACCAGCATTTAATAACCCATATTCATTGGATCATAGAAAATTCATATGGTGTCAGTTTGATGTAATTTTTGGTGCAAATCCTAGGATAAGCTACCAAGATCACTTGCCATTGATTAGTTTTGAATTTGTTTCATGAAAACTAATTAATCTAGGCTGATTTCAGACCTTCTTAAAGTGGAAACCAGGTCTTGAAAGTACATCAAAGTGAATGAGAGAGATAGAGTCAGTTTTTTGTCCAAGAATAGCCAAGATTGGCGAGATTTGCTTGAGTGTAGTTTTCATCTCATCTTATCTTCATTCCAACTTGTGAGGGAGTGATAGAACTGTGATTACAAATCCATCTGTTGGATTAGAAGTCAACATTTGAGTGAAACACTGCAAGTTTGAAACCTTTGTGAGTTTCAGGTCCAAACAAATCTATATCTTGTGTGTAGAATCTTGCTAGTAAGATGAGATCAGTGGGAGCCTACCTTCTAGAAGCTAGTGAGAGGTTAAATTCTACCAATTATGCTATTTGGAAAGTGAGGATGGAGTCACTAATGGTGCTCCAGGATCTTTATGAGTTTCTAATAGATGATGAAGATGAACCTCTAGGTGCACAGGAATTTGTGAGATACAAGAAGAGGTCTAGGCTTGCACTTCACTGTATTAAGATGAATGTAAGCAATGATCTTTTAAGGGAAGTATCATCATGTAAGAGTGCTAAAGAGGCTTGGGAATCTTTAAAATCTATCTATGAGTCTAGTAACACTTCGAGGGTTCTCATGCTTAGGAACCAGATTCTGCAAAGCATGAAGAGGTGTGATGAGAATGCACAAGATTATGTGCTAAGAATCAAGTCTCTTAATAGGGAGTTAGCTTCCATTGGAGAGAAGATTCAAGATAGTGAGCTTGTTCAGATGTCCTAAATGGTCTAGGGAGTGGCTTTACAAATTTGGTCCAAAGCTTTGCAATCCAAGACACTTTGCCTACTATAGAAAAGCTACACAGTGTATTAGTAGCTGAAGAGTGTAGGATGTTGCATACCAATGCAAGAATGAATGCTATTTCTCTGCAGGATGGTGATGAGAAAGCTAATTTCTCATTTAAAAACAAGAAGAAGACCAATGGCAGGAAGAAGCACTTCAAGGAGACCAAGGAGGAGGATGAGGCTTCAAGCTCAAAGGGCAAGATCAAAGACAAGTCCAAGTACAAATGTTTTTTCTGTGGAAAGAAAGGACATTTTGCATCAGAATGTCTCAAGAAGAAGAAGGCACAAGAGGGCAAACAAAGCAACATTGCACATCAGGAGGAAGAGGAGGATGAAGAGTCATCCTTGATGGTTTCCAACAAACCACCATCATCCAAGAGAAACACCAATGATTCTTGGTGGATTGATAGTGGGGCAAGTTCCCACATGACATATCAAAAGGACATATTCTCCACCTTACTTTCTTACAATGACTTACATAGATCAATCTATACTACAAGTAGTCAAGAATGTAAGATAAGTGGAATAGGAACAATTCCCTTGTATGTGGGATCATCCAAAAGGATGAATCTAGATAATGTTCTTTATGTTCCTAAGTTAACCAAGAATTTGCTTATTGTTGGCCAGTTAATGGATAATGGCCTAGATGTACAATTTAAGCATGGAGTTTGTTCCATCCTTAGAAATGATGAATGTATAGCTAAAGGCTTTAAGCAAGGTAGATTGTTTAGGCTTGATGCTAATATTGCAGTGGAGAGTGTTTACTTGGCAAAGGTGGAGCTATCAAAGGTGGAACTGTGGCACAAAAGGTTAGGCCACCCCAACTACAAAGCCATGGAATCTATGACTACAAAGGAGCTTGCAGTTGGACTCCCCAAGCATTTGTCAAAGTGTGGGAAGAGATGTGAAGCATGTAGCCTCTCAAAGGCTCACAAGCTACCCTTCTCAAGATCTACATCAAGATCAAACTCTCCTCTTGAACTCATCCATTCGGATGTTCATAGTTTTTCACATGAGTCTAATGGTGGTGCCAAGTACTATGTAATCTTCATTGATGACTATTCTAGATTTTGTTGGATGTACCTCTTGTCTAGCAAATCAATGGTGTTTGATTCTTTTGTAAAGTTCAAGACTTTGGTAGAAAATCAACTTAGTACCAAGATTAAGGTATTAAGGAGTGATAATGGAGGTGAATATGTCTCCAATAAGTTGATTGACTTTTGTATTTCTAATGGCATAAAGAGGGAGTTGTCATGTCCATACACCCCTCAACAAAATGGAGTGAGTGAGAGAAGAAATAGATCTCTTTGTGAGTGTGCTAAGGCCTTAAGGCTAGATGCTTCTCTATCCAAACCATTTTGGGGTGAAGCAATAACTTGTGCTAACTATTTGTGCAATAGATTGCCAAACCAAGCCATTGGAGGAATCACACCATTTGAAGCTCTATTTGGAGAGAAGCCCAATCTCAAAGATCTCAAAGTTTTTGGATCCACTTGCTATGTACACCAATCCTTGGATAAGAGAAGGAAGGATAATGCAACATCCATCAAAGGCATCTTTGTGGGATATGGTGAGAATAGCAAAGGTTATAGAGTCTTCAATCCCATCACTAGCAAGGTGATAGTGAGTAGGGATGTTATTTTTGATGAAGGAAATGCTTGTGATTTGGATGATAATGCTACTAATCATCTTGATGCCAAGGATCATGCTAGGATGGAGGAGGAGCTTCCAAGTGAAGAAGAACTTGAGGATCCACCTCAAGATGCAAGAACTCCAAGAACTCCAAGAAGATTTACAAGGGCAAAATCCGAGCCATTGAGGCTCACCTATGATGGTCAAGGTGATCAAAGGGAAGGCTCATCATCTTTCACATCTTACACCTTTCTTACTTCAATGTTAGATGAGCCAACATGCTATGAAGATGCTTGTAAGTCTAAAAGTTGGATGGATGCTATGCAAGTAGAGTATGATGCTCTTATTGAGAATCATACTTGGGATCTTGTGGATCTTCCTCAAGGGAAGAAACCTCTTGATTGCAAGTGGGTGTTTAGATTGAAGTATAATCAAGATGGATCAATAAGCAAGCATAAAGCTAGGCTTGTTGCCAAAGGTTTTTTACAAACCAAAGGCATTGACTATGATGAGACTTTTGCTCCTGTGGCTAAGCTTGTTACTATCAGGTTGATCATTAGTCTTGCTACAACCTTCAATTGGGAGCTATTCCAACTTGACTTCACAAATGCATTCCTCAATGGTTATTTGGAGGAAGAGATCTACATGTGGCAACCCGAGGGCTTCATCAAGGCAAAGCATGAAGGAAAGGTGTGTTTTTTTAAGAAGAGCCTTTATGGGCTCAAGCAAGCACCTAGAGCATGGTACTCTAGGCTAAACTCTTTTCTCATTTCCATCAATTTTGTAATGAGTGCCTATGATCCATCATTGTATATAAGTTTTCATGATGGCATGATCATTATTCTTGTTTTGTATGTAGATGACATTATCTTGAGTGGTAATGATCTAGATGGAATTAGAGATGTAAAAATTGCTTTAGCAAAAGAGTTTAAGATGGTAGATCTCGGCCTATTGAGCTTCATTCTTGGAATAGAGGTTATAAGAGGATGTGATTTTAGCTTCATTTGTCAATCTAAATATGCTACATCCATCCTAGATAGATTTGGAATGAAGAATTGTAAAGGCATTGAGACACCAATGGAGCAACATGTAAAAGCATCTATTGGTTGTGATGAAGCATCCTTTGAGGACATCACATTATATAGAAGGCTTATTGGCTCCTTGATCTATTTAACTATAACTAGACCTGATCTTAGTTATAGTGTTGGAAAGTTAAGCCAATTCATGCAAAGTCCTCTAGTTTCACATTGGAAGATGGCCAAAAGAGTTCTTAGATACATTTCATTCACTAAGAATTTTGGTATTTTGTATAGAGGAGCTAATCTTGGCTTAAGAGCCTATAGTGACTCGGATTTTGCAGGTGACAAAGTGGATAGAAGATCAACAAGTGCCTTTGCCACCTTTCTATGTGATGGAGTAGTATCATGGCTTTCCAAAAAGCAAGATACCATCTCCCTATCTTCCACAGAATCCGAATACAAGGCCTTGACATCAATATGCAAGGAGGTCTTGTGGCTCAAAAGGCTATTGGTGGAGCTTCATGTCATGGAGGAGGAGATCCCTATCATCTATTGTGACAACCAATCAGCCCAATCACTTGCAACTAATCCTACATTCCATGCAAGGAGCAAACACATCGAAATTGCTCATCATTTAGTGAGGGAAAAAGTGCAAGCTAAAAAGATCAAGCTCCAACACGTGCCATCATCAAGTTGCTTGGCTGATTTGTTTACTAAACCTTTACCTAAAGATTCATTTGTCAAGCTTAGATCTTCAATTGGAGTTATTGATAAAAGCATTATGATCTCCAAGGCTAGATTTGAGGAGGAGTGTGAAAAATTGTCTACATTGGCAAATCTAGCCATGTAGAATATTGTACATTTTGTCAATATTGTTTGTTGGTTACTTGAATGGCCAAAGTGCCACTTGTACATACACACCTAAAGTAGGTTACCACGAGTCGAGAGGAGTGGTTGTGTCTATTTGGTAGTGATTCCTACTTTGTAGGATCTAGACCATGATTTATGATGAGATTTGTACCTACCATGCACCTACCAAGCATGACTCTTGGATCTAGACTAGGGTTTTCACATTAGGGCAAGAAAGTGGAGTCTAATTCCTTATTACATGCTGGATTTTCACCTAACTTTGCAAAGGAAGTGTGTTTTACTATGTATTTCCATTCTCCATAGTGAGAAGATAGAAACTTTTTGGAGCCTCAAGGAGAAACTCGAGTTTCCTCTCATTGTATGGTGATTACTCTATTTTTCCAATGAAACCCAGCTTTGGCACTTTGTAAACACTGTCTACAGGCCGTACTACAGCCTTATTTCCACACGTGTGGAGTTGGATTAGACTATTTGATCAATGCTTTGATTGTCTCTACTTGTTTCCTATCAAGCTGCTAAACTAGATCTTGTTTTCTAATGACTAGTTTCTGATAGATTGCTTAACAAGCATACAATCACCTTGTGGATCATTCAAAGATCCATTTATGGTCCTTAGTACTGTACTTTTCACACTCATAACCATGGGCATGCTGGATCCACATCACCCCGTAATGCACTCCATGCCCTCAGGATATGTACCACCCCAGGTACACTCCATGTCACCTACCTCCATGTAGGCTTGACCCGTCCCTAGGTCACCACATGATGCACCAGCTGAAGAACATCGTCCATACATCAAATGACATGTCATAGTATTTCTAAGCAAATGTGATAAATGCAAGTAGACTCCTCTTAAAGAAAGTAGAGTGAGCCACCTTTTGATGGTGACCTCTAGTGGAGAGCAATATTCCACTTGTAATTTGTGAAATGTGGAAATTCCACTAGGATGCCACCTAAGGAGATCTCTTGCTTATTTAAGAAACTCCCTCTTTTTGAAGAGGATCTTTTTGCATTGTATCTACTCCATGCTTAAAAAGAAGATTTCCCATGAGTTTGATACTACACTAAGCTCCTTGATCATGATGGTTTTCTTGAGTGATGCCCCTATGATCATGCCCTTCCATTCATATTGTGTGTGGTTGTGGATTTAGAGTGGATTAGTTTTTTTGCTTTCCTAGTTGTGGATTAGATTTCATGTTTTCTTGTGGATTAATGTAGGTTGCAAGCATCCAAGAAATTTGTAGCCAATAATGTGATATAGATCTTGCAAATTCATTTAAGTTTTGGTTTCTTGAGTTTTTTGGAAAATTCAAGAACCAAGAAGATGGAGCTTCTTGATTCTTGAATGCTTGTAGGAATTAATTTTCTATTTTTTTATGAATGTGGCATGCTAGGCTAGTTTTCTGATGTTGCAAGTAGTTTAGTTTCCATTTTGCAATGATCTGTTTTAGCATTTTATTTTTAAGTGCCATAATAATGCCCAACCATGTTTCAAGAAGAGATGTTTTTGGGCATTCTTGGTGTGCTTGCATGGTAGAATGACTGCAAGTGATTTCAAGAGTTCAAGAGTGTTCAAAATCTGAGTATCCGTGACAAGTTGAACCATACTACAACCCCAAGAGTCTGCTGCATGATCTGGGCATCGAACCAAATAGAAATAATCAAGAACATGCCAGAATGGAGGTAGCATAAGCTGTAACAAGAAACAAACAAGCAGAACTAGTAGATAGACAGAGGAATCTGCCAACATTTGGCACCAGTTGTCGCTTGAACACATGCACATCTCTACTCCATCCCTGTTCCAACGTTATTCCATGATCTGCTCCATAAACAACATCATCCATATTTGGATCTGCCATCATCTGTAGTCTGACACTTACAGTCTACCACGTTCTTGAATAGCATCATTACAGGGCCGTTCTTGGACAGTATCATCCTAGCTCTACGATTGTGTGTTAGCTACTGTGTTACAACCCAACTGGAGCCCCTGTGTTGAATCTCAACCGGAGGCCTGTGTTACATCCCAACTGGAGCCCCTGTGTTATATCTCAACCGAAGGCCTCACCTCACTCTCAACCAGAGGCCCAGTTGAAATCTCAACCGATGTGTGTGTGTTTTTAATTTTGCATTGATTTAGGATAGTGTTTATAATAGATTGTTAGAATTATTTAAGATAGTGTATGTGTGTGTTTGAGAGGAGGTGTATGTGTTTTGAATTTTGCATTGATCTATAATTTAGGTCAATAGACAAATAGATATAGATAGTGTTGGGTATTAATAGATTGTTAGACTTATAATTTGTGTGTGTGTGTGTGTGTGTGTGTGTGAGAGAGAGAGAGAGAGAGAGAGAGAGAGAGAGAGAGAGAGAGAGAGAGAGAGAGAGAGATGCATTGATTTAGAATTTAAGATTATAGATAAATCTATAGTCTATGGTAATAATAGATTGTTGGATCTATATTCATTTAGGATTAAGAATGATAGATGAGAGAGAGAGAGAGAGAGAGAGAGAGAGAGAGAGAGAGAGAGAGAGAGAGAGAGAGAGAGAGAGAGTTGCATTTTGAATTTAAGATAAGAGAGAGAGAGGGGGGAGAGGGTGGAATTGTGTATGTGTTGTGTTTTGCATTTTGAATTTAAGATGTGTGTGTGTGTGTGTGTGTGTGTGTGTGTGTGTGAGAGAGAGAGAGAGAGAGAGAGAGAGAGAGAGAGAGAGAGAGAGAGAGAGAGAGAGAGAGAGAGAGAGAGAGAGAGAGAGAGAGAGAGAGAGAGAGAGAGAGAGAGAGAGAGAGAGAATATGTGTGTGTGTGTGTGTTTTGATTAAGATTTAGGGTAGTAGATGAATAGATAGTGTTTGATGGTAATTGTATGTTAGATTTGTAATTTGAGAGAGAGAGAGAGAGAGAGAGAGAGAGAGAGAGAGAGAGAGAGAGAGAGAGAGAGAGAGAGAGAGAGAGAGAGAGAGAGAGAGATTGATTTAGAGTAGTAGATGAATAGTTAATGTTTAATGATAATTTTATGTTATATTTGTAATTTAAGAGATAGAGAGAAAAAATGAACAGGCATAAAATGAGAGAGAATTTGAAGTAGATTAGAATACTTTGCTTAGAATAATGGTCCAATTGTGTAATATAGTGTTATTTTTTAATTGCTTGTGCCGCGTGACAAAAATATTCAAAAAAAAAAGAAGAGAGAGCAAGCGTTGAAAGAGCAAGCAATTGCACGTTTGCACTTAAGTTTCGAGTGAGTTTAACGGTGAGTTTGTGTTGTTTCAATTTTTTTATTATTGGAATACGTTATCTAATATAGTAAGAAATCAAATGTAATTCATCACTTTCATTTTGTTCAAACAATGTCGTATTTTACCACATACACTAGCAATTAGTTAATATGCAAGAGTGAAATGTAGATAATTAAAATCCCCAATCCTAGGAAGGTGTGTAGCCCTTACTTTTCTCCCGTTAAAGGCGAGGTTCTAATCTATCCAAATTGCATGGAAAGACCTTGATGGACGTCGGACGATTTTTGGGAGCGTCCTGTATCAACAGACGTCGGAATTCGACATCTAATTTTGTCATCGGATTCTGACATCCACGACGGATCAGAAGCGACGTCTTTGGACGTCGGATTCCGACATCCATGTTCGTCGGAATCCGACGTCCACGTCGGATGTGGCCACCATCCACCGGGACTTGATGTTTGGGATTCCAGCAAGTTATGGATGTCGGACTCTAACATGTTTTATAAATGTCGGATTTCAACGACCTCATTGCGACATGTTTTTCCGACGTCCACGATGAATTAAAAAAAAATTAAGCTCGCGATTCACGTCACAAAACACATCCAAATCACGACGGGTGTTGTAGTGCTAACAACACCAACAACATAAGCAATATCCGATTGTGTGTTTGTCAAATAAATCAAACTACCGACCAATTGTCTATAAAAAAAAGCATCCACTTTTTCAGATTCATCATATGCAGTAAGCTTTGTGTTGACATCCATCAGTGTGCACAAAGGCTTACAATCAGACATATTGAACTTATAAAACAACTCTCGTGCATATTTTTTTTGGTGTAAAAAGGACAATGTTTTCCTTTTGCCATACTTCAATGCCAAGACAATAGTGCATTAATTCTAGATCGCTCATGTCAAAAGCATTGGAAAGATCTGATTTGATTTCATAAATTAAGCTCTCATTACTTCTTGTAATAATAATCTTGTCTTAGAATGTAAAGATTAGGATCAATATTACTCTTTACCATTCGCCTTCGCTTGAAGTGTTCATCAATGCAAGAGTACCGCCCGTAGTGCTTGCTTCAATCCATAAATAGCTTTGTTGAGCTTACAAACAAGATGCTCTCTCCCTGGCTCAACAAATCCTTGAGGTTGTACTAAATACGCCTCTTCCTCCGGCACTCCATTAAGAAAAGCATATTTAATGTCCATTTGCTAGATCTTCCAACATAGAAGGCAGAAATTGCAATGATAGAATGTATAGTTACCATCTTAGCTACGGGTGTGAAGGTTTTCTCAAAATCAATACCTTCCTGCTGCTCAAATCGTCTCACAACCAACTGTGCTTTGTACTTGTTGAGTTTCTCATCTGTTCCATATTTGATCTTATAAATCCATTTGCAAGTGATAGGTGTCTTACAGTCAGGTAGCTCAACCAAGTCGTCCCATTTTTTGATATGGCTTCCATTTATGTTTCCATAGCTACATGCCAAGGCTATAGCTAGGTATTGTGTGCCTCACCCAGCCAATTCCTGGCTTGCACAACCAATTAGAACTGGAATGCCAAGAAAGAACTCGCTCAAAAATTTTTCCCATGCGACTTCATGTGGTCTCTCTCTCTCTCTCTCTCTCTCTCTCTCTCTCTCTCTCTCTCTCTCTCTCTCTCTCTCTCTCTCTCTCTCTCTCTCTCTCTCTCTCTCTCTCTCTCTCTCTCTCCACATGTATTCTGTTGCATCCAAGATGCACTCTCCGAATGGGCCTCCAGTTTGGGAAGTACAAGTTTAGCAAACACATGCATTTTTTACAGCCTACACATCTCGAATGTTCTAGTTAAGTCAAATCCTGGATGTTGTACACTTCTCAAAACCACTTTTTTCCACATCCGAGATGTAGGCTGAGTTTTTAGATGTGCACATCCGGCTCTGCATGACATCCTAAAAGTTTGAGATGAAAAGTGATGCATGTGGCCTTGACTTCTCTCTCTCTCTCTCTCTCTCTCTCTCTCTCTCTCTCTCTCTCTCTCTCTCTCTCTCTCTCTCTCTCTCTCTCTCTCTCTCTCTCTCTCTCTCTCTCTCTCTCTCTCTCTCTCTCTCTAAGGCACCCAACCTGTGTCATTTAAGTTTAAAATGATACTAGATAAGAGAGCATAATTTGCTTCATACCTATCAGGTTGCATCTGCTCTCTCGTTGATCTTCTTAGCTCTCCATGGATGGATGATTCAGGAAAGTCATCCATGTCTCGACTCTCCATCAATCTGTCAAACCACTTGGGGAGCTTCCTATCAAGTGATCGGCTTCTTGATAAAAATGTATCCCATGGTACATCTTTCTCCTTGCGCTTGTCACCTGCAACTTTAACTCTCTTTTCACCAAATGGTTTATCCCTACCTCTCCGACTTGTATACCAATGTTGTGTGTTGGTATCGTAGGGTGCATCCTTCGATCCATCATCAAGAATATCCGCAAATGTTTCATCATCAAGAGGAATTCTTACTATGTCATTCTTGATTCTTGGTGTTTCCAACTTCTCAATATCCTTGTACAACTTTGATTCGTCAAATATAACATCACGATTGATACACATTTTCTTTTCCAAGGGATCAAAGCATCTATAGCCCTTCACATGATCATCGTATCCTAAGAAGCTGTACTTCATAGGTTTCACTTCAATCTTACACCTCTCTTCCTTAGAAATGTGTACAAAGGCTTTACATCCAAAGATTTGCAAGTGATTCACCTTTGGATTCTTCTTCATGAATGTCTCTTTATGACAATGGTAGGACTCCTTGTTGTGTCGTCTTTGTAGTATAGGGTCTGAACGCTGGGAGAGGCAACCTCGTCTCAACCTGCATAGAACAAAGAGAGAGAGAGAGAGAGAGAGAGAGAGAGAGAGAGAGAGAGAGAGAGAGAGAGAGAGAGAGAGAGAGAGAGAGAGAGAGAGAGAGAGAGAGAGAGAGAGATAGAGAGAGAGAGAGAGAGAGATGGAGATGGAAAAATCAAGAGAGTTTTCTCCTTTGATTGAGAATGTCAAATGAGTACAAACGGTGCCCTTTTATTCTTGGGGACGCCCTTGCCTCATTCATCCTATTGGCTACTTTAAATGGCAAGTATTGCAATCCTAGCCTTTCAAAGAAACACAAAAGATCTAATGGTGTACAAAGAAACACACCCCACCTACTACCATTTGACTTTGACTCAACCTTGTAACTTAGACTTTGGGCCTTTTAACTTAACTTATTTTTTTTGCACCTAGGGCACTAGAAAACAACTTAAACTATTTAACTAGTGTGCTCATTGGTGGCTGGGCTTATACATGCAGGACGCCAGTGCCTCGCACTTATTGCTCTAATGTACTGTGGCGGGGCCCACTTGGTAAGGCTTGGCCAACAATAGTTTTAGTGGTGGAACCCACTAATTTATTATCATACAGGAAATATCCACAACAAGGTCCTCAGCCCAAAGTAGTGTTGGTCCCTCGGCACTATGCCTGCATCTGTCGTGGAGGAGCGTTGTTGTCGGTTCATTTATTGCTGGGACATTGATGCGTCAGGAAAAGCATGGATAGAATTTGCTTATATAAATCTTGAGGCTTTATTTGATGATGGTGAGCAGCAAGAACTCAGACTTGCCAGACTTTCAATAATGCAAATAAGGATTTGGTGGCCATTCCGGATAACCTTGTTCATTGACAATTGGGTAGTCAAGGCATTCCATCAGAGTATCCCAAGATAAAACTTGTTGATATGGCTCCTCATAGATTGGTGCAACTGGTCTCAATGTCCTAGACTCCTCCATTTCATAATGTGGATACGACGTGCTTGTTTGACTACTTTGTCTATCCAGTATTCGTGGTATGCTTGAACCTGAATACTCTCCTCCGCAATCAATGTGACAAGGTATTGTCGTTGTACACGCGGGTGCTTGCTAGACTGGAGGCCTGTTTGGGCTTGGATTCCCTAGATTTGGCCTTTGAGAAATGGATATACCCCAAATTGGTGTTGATTTGGGGGTTTGTTGAATTGTGGGGAGGCTATTGTGGTCCTCCATTGAGTTTGGTGACATGCAAGAGGATATAACCAGAACTTTCACCTTGCCACTGTTTGTTGAAGAAACTCATGATTTAGATGGATCAATCTGACATCCATCCTTCTGGTGAGCTCATTGTTGGCTTGATTCTGCTTGTGACCTTTGAACTACTGGATCTCATTGTCGGGCCTTTTGCTCCACCTTTGGTCCATATCGAGGGTTCTTGATGGGACATCTTGCACTTGGATGATTTCCAAAGCAGTATGTACATTCGTCCTTCTCAAGAATTTCGACCATGCGAGCATAGGCTTGAGGACAGCCTGAACTTGAAGTACAAGGTTCTTGGTCTTCCACTGCACTTGATCTGCCTGACTTTGCTACACTTAGTTGCCTTGTAGAGGGTTCCATTCTTGTTGAATCATCATTCGTTGTTTACTCTTGTTCCTCTGATTTTCCATCTGATGATTCATCAGATTGATAGGAGAAATCCTTCATCCCGTGTGAGATTCATGGCAGCATCCTTATAGGGTTGTGCAAGTGACGCATAGGATGCTAATTCTACCATACCAGATCTAATCTTTTTGGACAATCCAACATAGTATTTTGTCATGATGATATGTTCAAAAATCGGACAATCCTTCACTAGATGGAAGATCCGATAGGTATAGTCTCGAATAGTTTCATCAGGGAACTTCTTTAGTTTAGATAATCCTACAATGGTGGTCTCCATAGCTCATCACTAGAATGTGGCAAAATACTTGGTTGGTGTCCGCACAATGATGCTAGTGTTCCAACCTTTTTTTTTTTTTTTGTAGTAGAAGAAGAAAAGAAAAGAATCAATAAAAGATGGATCAGTACGGATGAGAATAAAAATAAATTAGAAATGGATTTATCTAATAGAGATGGAGATAGAAGATGGACTAGAGATGAAACAGAAAAGCGATGGATGGATAGTGGCTGATGTGGAGAGTACTGATCATCTTGATCTGAGGTTCATTCACTTGGTTCAGTCCAGGGATGTTGGATCTTGATGGATATTGTGATTGCAACCTAGATTTGACAAGATCTGATCAGTTTCAGTTGGCTAATAGTGTGATTTTAGCTCTTTTTCTTGGTTTTTTCCTGATATCTCTCCGATCCTAGATCTGATTGACTTGATATTTTCATAGTAGCTAGGTCTGAAGTAGTTCTTGTGAATGATCCTATCTACAAAGGTTACTCAGTGTGAAGGTTGGTCATGTGAGGGTTCTTTGTATTCTTTTACAAGCAAAAAACCATTTTTTTTTTTGCAATCTACTGGGAACTAACTCTCGCCCTCTTAACAGTAGCTGGATCTGAGTCACATCAGATTTGTGTGAAGCTTGCGAAGGTTCTTTTCCAGTGATGCGAGAGTTATTGATGTCTGCAAAGGTTTTTTAGATAAAAAATTCTCTTTTTTCCTTACAAATCATTCAATATTTAAAACTAGCTCTTGCAGACTTCATCATTGATGAAAAACAATATTTTGAAGAGAATGGGATGGTCTACGAAGGTTACTTCTCAGTGGTGCGAGAGTTATTGATGTCTGCAAGGGTTCAAAGTCACTTTCTGGCTCACAGATCACTCGTCACTAGACAGCAACATATCTATCTTCAACAAGTCACTCCAAAACTAAGTAAGCTTCATCGCTGGTCCATTGCTGGACAACGGATAGTATATGAAGTACATATCATGCCAAACACAAGTTGTATGAACCCTCATTGATCCATTGCTGGACAACGGGTTCATACATTCCCATTCATCATCTGGAACAACTGATAACCATCATACGTATATAGGAGATGACTGCACATATATGAAACGAGCACAACCACGTACCTAGAGTTAAAGCAAATAGTTTGGTTTCAAGCTCCTTATCATGGACATGAATGGATGATATCTCGGTGTGATAGCTACAGTTTACATTATACATTACTATCCTTCAATGGACAGCATGAATATGTGGTTGTTCCTTAAGTAACCAAGGGTTACATATGTACTCGTTTGAACTTATAGTAACTAGCTTTGAAATCGCCAATACTACAGTGATTACGTAGACAAACAATTAAGCATAAAAAATTATCACACAAATAATTATTTGCGAAGAACTCCAGAAAACGCATACATTCTGAAACCAAGATGAACACAATAAAGAATAGTATTGATTCAAAATGAAACAGAAGTAAATGAGTACAAAAAGCTGTGGATCAAAATCGCGTACTCTAAGCAATTTCCGAGCGGCTAAAAGAAAGTCTGAATTAATGCGTAATGTTGATAAGCAATAGCGCAATAGCAATTTCTAAAACAATTCTAAGAAGTGAGCTAGAATGCTCAGGAGTGTTCAAGCTCGTAGGCTTGAGAGAGAGAGAGCTAACTATACAAATGCTTCAGATAATTCTGATTTTCAATGAATTATTCTAATTGAAACTGTATGAATATGAACATCTATTTATACTAAGAATTTAGGTTGTCAATTGCGATCGCCAGTTGGCTGGTGATCCGCTGATATTTTTTTGGTCCTTGTCATTGATTGCTGATAAGCAGTGAAATTGATCGTAAATGTTCTGTTTGCAGAAATGAACCAAAACTGTAGCTCTGCAGAAATGAACTAAAACAGCCACAGACGGCACTGTCAGGTTTTTCGTGAAAAAGATGAAAAAGGAGAAGGTGCTCTTAAATCTCATTTAGGATTGCCCCACACTTTGCAAGAGTCATTTCCTTAACATTTGAGGCTCTTTGGAAAAAGCAAAAAATGCGACACTGTGATTTTACACGAGATGTCTGTCAGGCGAAAAATGCGAAAAAGACGAACTGCATTTTTTCAACGGGATTCCTGACAGGTGAAAAATGCAACACTGTCGTAAACTTTGTGTAATTTTGTAGACTGTGTAAAGACACTTGTAAAACTGCAGTCTATGTAAAGACACGGGAAAATCCACAGAACTAGATAAACAACGGATGAAGATTATAACCGATTATTCGATCAGTAAGAAGGAGAATAATCCAACAAACTTCAGTAGTCTCTGCGAAGGTTAGTTTCTACAAAAATTTAAAAATTTGATGTCTGCGAGGGTTTTGTCTTAGATTTTGCTATTCTGGATCTTGTGAACCTTCGCAGAGGGCCTTACTCGACAAGGTAACTCTCGCAGACTTCTTTGTGTCCTGGTCTCAGTGAGATGGAACTTGAGAGAGCTTTGCGAATATTAATGAATTTTCCAGAAGGACTATGGTGTACTTTATAAAGAAGAAATTAGAAGCCTTCAACTGCTTCAAAATTTTCAAGGAGCGTGCAGAAAAGGAGATCGGATGGACGATCAAGGTTCTAAGGTCAGACAATGGTGGAGAATATATCTCTATCAAGTTTCAGGAGTACTGCCAAATCCAAGGCATTGAGCAGCAATTCATCACTCCTTACAGTCCTCATTCTAATGGCTTAGCCGAGAGGAAGAACCGTACCCTGGTTGAATCAACCAAATGTATGCTAGCGCATGCATCGCTTCCCAAGAGATTCTGGGTCGAAGTTATCTCCACTATAGCTTACATCCAGAACAGATGTTCGACCAAGGCCTTCTCAGGAAAGACACCCCACGAGGTGTGGATAGACTCTAAGCCTTCTGTGAAGAACCTAAGAGTGTTTGGGTGCATTGCCTACGCGTAGATTCCAAAAGACACGAGGAGGAAATTGGACTTCCAAGGTCTCAAGACCATCCTGATTGGATATACTTCATCTAATAATACATGCAAGCTGTATGATCTTGATACCCAACAAATCTTGTATAGCTGAGATATAGTCTTTATCAAGGATCAGTTCGTCGACATCAAAGACAAGGATATTGCTCCAGAAGAACCTTCATCACCTGCCATTGACACAATTGTCCCAGCTTCTGGCTCAGGCGTATCTATTGTCGACCCACTTCTTGACAATGAATCAGACGAAGACGTTGCTGCTACCTAGCAACAAGTCTTAGGAATGGTTCATCAGTCGAATCCTCCCAGAAGATCAAGCTGAGTGCGCACACAACCCACAAGGTATACTCCTGAGTCTGTATATCTCTTGATACAAGAACCGACGACAGTCGAAGAGGCACTCAGTCAACTAGACTCTGAACTCTGGAGAGAAGCTATGGACAGAGAGTATTCCTCTCTGATCAAGAACCAGACATGGTCACTAGCCGAAGCTCCTATTGGTTGCAATATCATTGATTGCAAATGGATTTTCAAGATCAAATACAATGCCAATGGCAATTGATCGAAGGAAGGCAAGACTGGTAGCACGAGGATTCACTCAGATTCCCAACATCCACTACAGCGAGACTTTCAGTCCAGTAGTCAAGCATTCGTCGATCCAAATGCTCTTGTCTTATGCTACAGCTGCCGACCTAAAAGTACATCAACTTGATGTACAAACAGCCTATTTGAATGGAGTTATACAAGAAGAAATCTACATGATCCAGCCCGAAAGATACGTTCTGGAAGGTATGAATAATCATGTTTGTAAACTCCACAAAGCACTTTATGGCTTGAAACAGTTTGCCAGATCTTGGTTTTAGAGGATCAACACATTTCTCATCGACAAGGATTCAAACCAAGCACTACTAATTGCAACGTCTATTCCAAGTCAGTGCAACAATCCTTCATTATCATCACCTTATATGTGGATGATACGTTGCTTTTCAGCAAAAATGCCAATTTGGTCAAGGATTCTAAGCAGATGCTGTTTTCAGAGTTCAACGTGACTGATCTGGGCAAAGCTCACTTCTATCTGGGCACTCAGATCCACAGAGACAGAGTGAGAAGACTGATTTACATCACTCAACAAAGGTATCTTCACAATGATACAATCTAATGAATTGTAAATTAGCTCACTCACCGATGGATCGAGGCCTGCATTTGTCAAAGGACCAATATCCTCAGACCAAGCAGAAAGAGAAGCAGATGAGAGAGTATTCTTATCGATTAATACTTGGATCTCTCATGTATGCAATGGTCTGTACAAGACCAGATATCTCTTTTGCAGTAAGCTCACTCAGCCAATATATGGCTAATCTTGGCATTACCCATTGGAAGGCCTTCGTAAGAGTCATGACGTATATTTGAGAGTGCATCCGCTATGGAGATGTCAACAACGACAATCTTCATCAGCTCAGTGGATACTCTGATGCAAGCTAGGGAGGAGATGTAGACAATCGTAAATCCACATCTGGATTTACATTATTCTTCAACGACAATCCAATCTCATGGAACAGTCGTAAGCAAACCTCTATCGCACTTTCTTCTACGGAAGCAGAATACATTGCTGCTTCTCAATCTATTAAGGAAGCGTTTTGGTTGAGAAATTTATTGTCATTAGTACGACCCCACAATTTTATTTCGTGATAATCAGAGTGCTATTGCCTTATCGGCCAACCCTAGATTTCACTCTAGGAGTAAGCACATTGAAATCAAATATCACTATATCAGGGGCAAAGTTTTCAACAAGGAGGTGAGCTTAATGTACTGTAGAACGCAAACATGGTTGCAGCTATATTCACGAAAGTATTAAGTGTTAATGCACACAACAAATTTTGTGCATTGCTTAGTCTGCAGATCAAGGCATTCACGGATCCAGATTAAGGAGGGGGGGTGTTGGATTTATCTCTTCTACTCTCCTAAATCCCATTTTAATCTATCTCCATTCATGTTGCATTTTTACTCATGTTTTCGCACAGTCTGCATATTTACATGCAAAATAAGACAGATGGATAAAACGCAATTGTCTGCATAAATACAAGTAAATTTTCACAGGCAAAAAAAAAGACAAAAACGTGATATTGTATTTTTACACGTGTTTTTGTGACAGTCGAAAAAGTGACACTGCCTTACAAAATGTCATAGGTGCTCTAGGAAAAGCGAAGGCACCCTATAAATAAAACCCTAAGGCATTTCGTCAGAGTGACGCATTTTTCGCATCTTCACCAACATTCATTTTAGCAAAGGCTGACGTCACGGCCCTTTCACGCTCATCCCATACAACTATGCTAACGATTTTGACAACGACAGTAGCCACCCACGATCTCTTATAGACATCACATCCACTTTGTACTTTCTTCATCTGCACACCTATAACATTGTGTATATATATTGAATACCATTTGCATATTCAAGAATCATGTGATGAATGAACAAGTGTGTGTAAAATTATAGCATCAGAAGCTTATCAGAGATAGACGAAGTAGATGCCTTGCGCATTGATTCTTTATAGTCAGTAATAGGCTTCATTCCTTTCACAGATTGAATTAGCTTTGTAGAGCACACGGTTTCGTCCGCTATTGTCTTGTGCTCTACCGCATTATTGACGTGTATATTTTGCTATACTTAATCTGATAACATCCCTTTTGTTCTACGTTCAGATTTGTGTCAATGTTGCTATGCTTATTTTTCATTCTGTCTGACTTTCTTGTTGCTCAATCTGGTAATCTGTTCTTAGCGAGTTATTATTAGTCTAGTCGTTGATGACTAATATTTAGTCTTGCCTTTCGCGAATCATTCGCGACTGATTATCAGTCGAGCTCTTTGCGAATCATTCGCGACAAATAATTTGTCTAGCTGTTGGCGACAAATTCTGATGTTTGGCTACGTAATCAGAACGATCGTGATTTCTATCACTAATATCCTGTTCGTTTCTGATAGGTGTAGTCATGCTTAGGAAAAGAGTAATATAGCTCATTCCGCTATGCACGAACACTTTCTGTTCAAATTCGTTTCTTGTTCGAGTTTCGAGTTCGTTTCTTTTCGTGTTCATTTTCTTTTCGAGCTATTTTTGTTTCTCACACACGACACACCCTCTTTCTCCAACAAGAAGAAAACGGACAAGATTAGAGTTTGTCAAGATTTTAGGAAACAAAATGCTGCTACAGGAAAGGATTATCATCCTCTGCCTTAAACAGTCAATAGCAGAAGCCACTGGAGTTAGACCTCCAAATTGGGCGTGAAGCACTAGGAATGATTTTGAAGAAATTTAGACATTATCTTTTAGGATACCCTTTCGTTTTTCACGTAGATCACTACACATTGAAACATTTAGTGAATATACCTGATCTTTCGGATAGGGTAGCTAGATGGGTATTGTTATTAAATGAGTTTAATTATGAAGTAGAATTAAGAAGAGACAAGGATCATCAAAATGCTGATTATATATCCCGCCTCCAAATGAAAAATCAGTTTGATCCCCTGAATTTTTGGATGAATATATAATGTGTATTCAATCGGAAACATCAATTTATATAGACATTATTAACTTTTTACAGGACCAGATTTATCCTGAACATTTTAATAAACAACAAAAAACTGTTTTCCTTTCAAAAGTTGGACCTTATACGATTATAAATAAAATATTGTATAAATTAGGAACTGACGATAGCCTCCGCCGATGTTTAGAACCAATCGAGACGACTGCTGTAATAAGTGCATTACATGAGGAAGATTTAGGAGGTCACTATGCTCTCAAAAATACTACAAGAAAGATCCTTAATGCTAAATATTGGTGGCCTACCGTCTATAGAGATGTTAAATTATTCATTAAATAATGTGATGCATGTCAGAGGATGGGGAAACCCAGCTTCGCGACGCATTGGCTGCTTACTCCAATTATTCCCTTAGTTTTGAGAAGTGGGGGATAGATTTTGTAGGGCCTATCAAACCGATCATGTGTAAAACTCGTCGACGTTACATTCTCGTTGCTACGGACTATACTACCAAGATGGTAGAGGCCGAAGCCACAATTAAAAATGATGCTAAGATTGTAGCAAAGTTTTTGTTCCAAAACATTATCACACAATATGGATGTCTCTTAGAACTCATTAGCAATAGGGGAACCCATTTTCTCAATCAGACTATGGAGGCCATGTTGTCATACTTTTCTATTATACATCGCCAAACCACTCCATATAATCCAAAAGCGAATGGGCTTATGGAGCGGGCAAACGGAATTTCGTGTAAAATTTTGAATAAAGTAACGGAAACACATTTTTCTGATTGGGATCAGAAGTTACCATCTATGTTATGGGCATACAGAACTGCTGAAAAGATCACAACTAGGCAGACTCCATACTATCTTGTGTATGGAATGCATCCCATATTACCAATAGAATTCGAAGTTCTGACGTTTCGCATTAGTAATGAAGAGCGAATGGATGAACACGATAGTCTCCGGGAGCGAATGATATCTTTGACGCAACTGGAGGATGATCATTGTCTTTCATTAATCGAGATTGAACGAGTTCAGAATAAAAAAAAAAAGGAAATTTTCGACCAATCTATTAAAAAAATAAAAATGACACGAGGGGACTACGTGCTTCTGTATGATAACAGACACTTTTTGTTTCCTGGAAAATTACATGCCAGATGGATGGGATCTTACAAAGTCATAGAAGTTTTTACCAATGGATCACTTCATTTAGCCGATCTTGAAGGACATTTACTTGATACTCGAGTAAATGGCTCAAGGGTGAAGCACTACTATGACTAATTTCTGATACTATTCACATTTTATCCATTTTTTAGAGAACCCGTCATCTTTGGTCCAATAATTTCCACCGAAGTTTGCGAAATTTGCGATACTTGCACCTTCGCATTCTTCGCCCATATGTGTTGTAACGAAATTTGTGACACTGTTCACATTTCATCCAACCAACATTTTTTTGTCAATTCATTACCTTCGCAAAATGTGCGAAAAAGATGACACTTTCGATATGTTTGTATTTTTTCACTGCATTTTTTGCAAAAATGCCGACACTTTCGCTCACTATATTCCTTGCAAAAAAGCCGACACCATTTTGGAATATGGTATATTAAGTAGATCCACCATTTTTGGGAACATGGAAATTGCGACACTTTAACCTTTGCATTTTTCGGGATTTACCTTTGTTCCATCTTTGACCTTCGGGAAATTTGCAAAAAAATATAATATTTTGCTAGCATGTTGCATATTTTGTTACTTACCTTTGTTTTCCATCATGTTTTCATGTCACCGGCACATTGAAAATATGCGAAAAACCCGACACTTTTGTATTTTTTGCCGATACATTTTTTTGCCATACATTTTCACGAAGAAAGCGACAGTCTTCGCTTCCAATATCACATACATTGTTTCATAGATTGTGTATATTATTTATTTTCGCAGTTCAATACTCACAAATATCGAATTGAACTTTTGCAAACTGAGCGAAGCATTTGTGTATTTTGTTTATTTTTCATTTATTTATTTATTTGTTTTTTTAGGTCTAGATATTTATTTTTGAGTCTGTACCTTCAAAACAAAGGACGCGCTTTCATTAACTATTTGTCTAATCCGCTGATATATCATCAATATGCCAAAAATCTCAAATACTTTTGTTTTTTTGCCACCTCTTTTCCATCACTCTTGTTCTCTGATTTCGTAAACTTCTACGATCAAGCTCTCTTCTGCCATCGCTAGTTTACCACTACTATTGTCATGGCGATTGTGTTCAAAACGCACCCAAAGCCAGTCTTACCAGTTTTACAACCATTAGTTATATGAGCATAGATTGAAGGACTTCTTTAATTCGATCCATCAATAATCCTTACGGATGTGTGCCATGAGCTGATCCAGAATCTGAACAAGACAGAGGAAGGACATATTTCCACCATTGTCCAGAATCAAGAGATCATTATTACAGAAGGATTTTACTGTCGTGCCTAAGGTTTGCCTATGGACGGTAGTATGTCTGTTACAAAGCCCGACTTTATCACTGAGAGCAGAGTTTTTCAATAAGAAGCTTATCTCGAGAAAAGGTGATATAAACTCTCTTATATCAGAGACCCCAATCTCAAAAGCTTTGTGCGATTTGCTCTTGCTTCTATATTCTTACGGGAGCAAGAGTATACCATTTCTAACATGAATATGGGATACCTATTGAGAACCCTGAACGAAGAACCCATTGCCTTCGGACATATTGCTTTCAAGCAATTTTGTAAATCAGTAAAGATCAATCGGTTTCCCAGACTTGGTTTGAAGTTTGGTATTCTATGTATGCATGCCAGTGTGTTAACCGTGCAGGAAGATATCAGAATTGCACCGATGCTGCTAGAGTTAGCCCCTTCAGTTGAGGTTGATTCTCAAATGCAAGTATCAAAGGCAACCACTACAAAGATGGCATCATCATCATCAAGCCAACACCAAGGGAGCTCGGTGATGATGTCTTTTCCGTCATCACAATATAAGCCGCCTTCCAGTGCAGAAAGGAGCCGAGAAGCGGAAGAAAAAACAGAAAATGTTGCTGAGTAGGAGCAGAACCAAGAAGATATCCAACAGGAGCCAGCACAAGAAGAAGAATGAATTCTTAATATTCAACAGGAAAGTGAAAGGATGCCGATGTACCAGTCCTCGATGAAGAATTATATGTGAAGACTTTTGGTACATTGTTGTCAGACACACAGACAACCATTCAACATTTTGTCATATGACTCCATTTGAGCAAACCTAATTCAGAAACATGTAGAGCTGAAATGAATCAAGGTTGATCTTCTTGTGTTCCATTCCAGAACGAAACACATCACGATCAAGTATCACTTGATCAAGGATCTAATTGAAAAGAAGATGTAACAGACCACCTTCATCGGAACGAAAGACATGGTTGTTGACATCTTCACCAAAGCCCTGGACAAAGGACTTTTTGAGAGACAAAGGAGCAGTCTTGGGATCGTAAAGCTATCATGCTTTGAGAGGGAGCTGAAGAAACAAAACGTTTCTGTTTACAAAGCTTTGCTAGCTTTCAGCTCTCTGTCTGATGAAAATGTTCACGAACACGAAAGTCAAGAGACACAAAACACGAAAGATTCGTGAACACCTGACGAGAAGCCACGAACATGAAAGATTTGCGAACGAGAATCTTTTGCAGTCCAACACAAGAAAGTCAGACGATGGAAACGAAACCAATGACGCGACACAAAAAACATCGTAAAATTTTTTTTTCTGCCCTCACGCTCCATGAAGGACCAACAAATTCATACAAGTATCCAGAAGTATAGGTGTTTTATCTGATGGCATGACGTCAGCAGATACACTCTAGGTCGTGGCTAATTTGCCACTCTTGTAATTTTCTGATTAGTTTTAGATGCTTAATTACTCTAATCTGAAAGGTTACACAGATCGACTATATACTTACTAGATGATACTTGATATATGCGAACATATAGATAGATGTATGAAGAGAGTCTGATGCTAGTAAGCAATCAAGACGAAAAATACAGACACAAAGTCCACCTGCGAGCGAGACAAGTTTTGTAAGCAGGATCCATAGGATCCACAAGTCCGCTAGTAAGCGAGACATCCACTCGTAAGAGAACTGTATTTCTCTCACGCCAACACACTGCGTGGATCTGCATGCAGTGCTTGAAGAATCAGAGAAAAATCAATAGATGATCTTGTTCAATTGTTGATGCATGCTTGAGATTGAGCAAACTGATTTTTTGTTTCTCGAAAAAGTCCATGTTGATCAAACTCATCAAAAAAATGATAAGCGGCTTGAATACTTGATTGCAAAAAGTTTAATGAGGCAAATGGATCAATCTCACAATGTTCTCTTTGTGCCTTTTGTTCTTCTAGCATGGACTTCAAGAGAGACAACACAACAAGCTTGATTTGAGTCGATGTAATGTTAAGCAAAAATCGAACTTCTTCAAGAGACAGCCATGAAACTAAATTTGAAAATAGTTTTTCCCATAATAATATAATGCATGATTTGTTACATTTGATTTTAAACTGGTGCTGAAAGCTTATATCATTAATATTAGCTACGCATTGCTCCGTTTCATTGGATGCCTTAACATAACTATGAAAATCATATGTGTGTCTGATTAATGACATGTTTGGCTTTGGCGCATACGATTCCTCGACAATGCATTGAAGCACTGGTAAAGAAAATGCCTTCTTGTGGCTCAACCTCTTAGAAAAGCAACTAAACATTTGATTAATTTGATCGTGGGTATGTCCTACCAACAAAAATTCTATTTTTTATTTTTTTTCTCTACTAGCATAGACAAATATGCCAAAATAGTTTGGTTTTTATTTTTCCTAGCAGTGTTGTCAAATTGCAAATAAAGTATTTCTGAAAGATTTTCATCAAATTTGCAAAACATCGTATGTACAATGGTGATCGTCAAATTTGGATCGTTTTGAACATTGGGATAATGAAAAAAGACCTTGGATTCCAAAGTGCCATTAAACACAAGTGCTCCAATGAGATGAACATGAATAAAATCTGTCTCGTTTAAATTCTCGGGCACTCTGACAAAATGAGACAACATTGTTTTCTTCTAATCAATGTCATCAATAACAAGGCCCAGATACTTTTGTGGTCATTCCAAACATTTCTTTCGGTGCTTGGCCAACTTTTGCCTTTCAACTGTTTGTTGATCTCTGTGTACTTGAAGGGCTTTTGCAGCATCCACTGAAAATACAATGAATTTATTTGATAGAATAAAGATACCATAATGATATTAAAATACATTACAGCTTAAATTTATTTCAAAACATAAAGTATAATTAAAATAAAAGACAAATCTGATCAATATTTACCTTTCTCATCATTGGTTTTTGCAAGTTGTTTTGCAGACTTTAATAACTCGCAAGTGGAGCATACTGTCATTCGTGATTTTTTCGGAATCTTAACCAGTCCAAAATCTCTTTTCCAAATTCTAAGAAAATATGAGTAACTCAAATAGGAAACATTTTTTGTTTTGGCAAACTCTTTGTACATAAAAAATATCTCTAATTTTGTAAAATTATCCGACAAGTGAAAATATAAGGAATTAGGCAATTTCTCTCCATGCACATCTATGAAATGCATTAGCCAAGCAGTTGCATTCAAAGCATCTGGAGAAACAATTGTTGAAGCCGTGAGTTGCCGATTGCGTGAACTGCAAACATCCAAAGCATTTAAAAAATATGAATAGGAGTTTTTGTCCGGTCTCACTGTTGCACACAAATAATAAATTTTTTGATCCTTCGTAAAAATAAGTTTGATCTTAATTCTTCAATTTCTTGTATTTTTCGTTTTGTTTGGAGTCTGATTTGTAAATTGAACCTGTGACACTTGTAGGTGCTTGAACTGATTGAGAAGGTGTTGGAATTTCTTGACTCCGAACCTTGCTCCAACCTCAAGACATTCTGGACCCTCAGAATGCTCTGAATTTTCAGTAAATATAGCCCTTTTAGACTTAACACGACAAACATCACTTTGAGTAGGTCTCCTACGAACATGTAAAAAGCTTGAACGTCGAGGATCAACAGACTTACGCAGGGATCAGTAACCGAGTGAATTGAAGCTTGTGAATCATCACTCAGTGATTCAACAATGTTCTAATTGTGCAGAGCCTGTATCTGAAGAGGAGGACGAGGTCAAAACATTTGACACAAGTTGAGTTACAAGTGTCATTTCTTGAAAAGTACTTACACGAGGAATTTCAGAAGATAAACGGGTGAATGATAATGATGCCACATCATTTACGGAAACATGTTGAGAATCAGGAGTGGCTTTATAAAAAAAGCTATCATTGAAAATTTCAGATGAAGATGTTGCAGTTGTTGCAACATATTGAGTTACAACTACTGGAATGGAAGAGATAGAACTAGTTGACATCGTAAGCTTAAAAAAAAATTAACTAAAACTTATACTAAGCATAGACTCCAAAAAAACAGTTGACACATAAAACTAAACGTGCTTCACAAACTTAACATTATCCTATGTTGGTCATAGAACAAATAAAAAGCTATGCGAATCTCAATAGACTTGAACACGGAAAATAGCTAAATGCAAATAAGAAACAAGCCTAGAAATAAAATAGTCAATTAAAATCGGAAACGGCCATGCCTTAAATACTATATGGGCGCATCCTTAGGGTTAGGGTCAACCTAGGATAAGGTCTAGATTAGGTTTAGGTTTAGGCAAGCACAGTACCGACATAAGCCCATGAGGTCGGCGTGAGGCGGGTTAAGCCACGTTAACTCAGTTTCGGCGCAAACTCCAGGTTGGCATGAGGCTTGAGGCAGGAGTCCAAGAAAAAAAAATGCGCAAACTCTGGATTGGCGTGTGGCGTGAGGCGAGAGTCCCAGAAAAAAAGTTATTTAAGGACCCTAGTCAGAGCATAACTCACCTCATTTGCGAATTCATGAAGCACACATGCTGCCAGAGCTCTCGTTGCGACAAATCACGGATTCGTATAGTTATTTGCATATGTTCCTGTGCACACATTCCTTCATGGTAAGATTCATGTCATTTCTAAACTCCTTTCTATGCTTAGCATGGGTAACAAGTTATTGCAACTACTGAATATTCATTTTCTTAAGAGAGTTTCACTTCCTATAACCTAGGTTACCTATGCTCAACATAGGTGGTCTCCTGACTCTCCTCCTATCACCTATGCTTAGCATAGCATGTCCCCGTGATGTTTTGCTTCTTACTTCTTATCTGACCTATGCTCAGATAGGTGGTCTCTCGGGTAATCTCCTACCACCTATGCTCAGCATAGGATGTCTTCGCGCCCCTGACTCTCACCTATGCTGAGAGGTGTCGCCTCTTCGATCCTCTTCTCACTTACGCTCAGCATAGGTGGTCTCTCCATCTTCTTTGCGCCCCTGACTCTGACCTATGCTCAGCATAGGTCAGGACTCGTATTCCTCAGTTGTTGCAAGTCTCAACTTCTCAAAAGTGAAAATTATGAGACATTTTTGCAAGAATATGTGCTTCTCCTTGGTCTCAGATACTTGTAAAACATGTGAATCTATTATTAAATTTTATAGAAATGACATATTTTATTAGTAATTTTTAGAGATTTTAGTCTAAAAGTGCTTATCTTTTTTAAGTTTTTAATATTTTTATTCAGATCATGTTTGAAATTTTACTAAAGAACTATCTTCTTTGCAGATTGTCTCCTCTTTTGGCTAATCTTCAAAATGTCGAGGATTTCTTTCAAAATGTTGGGCAAACCTCAAGATATCCCATTGAAAGACGAGAAAAAATTCATGTACTACTTTACTAGAGGAGTTAACGACACAAAGCTCTCTGAGCTTTTTATTCATTTAGCAGAAAAGCCTGGCGGGGGGAATCCACAATTTCATATTCAAGGCAGATTGCTTGCTGATCAACCAGATGAGGATGAGGAAGAAGGTTTTGTGAACATCCTGGTAAAAGAGACGGATAAGTCTCGTTCTATTTTCATTTTGAACGAGACTATGATTAAGATTCAACTCTGCCAAGATGATGCTATCAAAACTTACTTTGATAAAGCTCTTATGACTTTGGTATGTAATCATAAATCTTGTTTTGAAAAATGTTTATTAACATGTGTTCTATGCTTAGCATAGTGTTTAACTAATTATAAAATTCCTAACACCTTGCAAGCTAAAGATCTCTTATTAAAATTGAGTAGTCCTATGCTAAGCATAGTTCATATAAACTTCTTTGCTCATTATGTTGTAAACCTGTATTTTGTTTGTGTTTAGAGCATAAAGCAATGCTTAAAACTGGTGCAAGCTGCTATTGCGGAGGGGAAAGATCCGGTATATTCATTACGGAGTGCTAAATCTGTATCTATGGGACCTCGCAAGCCTGCTTCTACCACTGCTCAGGTCACAAAACCCACCACTGTAAATGTTGAGGCCACCGTAATTGCCCCTCACCGAAGAAAAAAAAAAAGATATCACACTATTTCTGAATCTTCACCCACCAGACCCAACTCCCGCCCAAAGACCATGGCTACACATCGCCATAAGTCCATTCCTTCAACTGAAAGCAAGAAAGATGTATCTGGACCCGCTATATCTTTACCTAGTGCTTCCATCCACTGCCTTCAAGACACTTCTGAAATTGCTAAATTAAGAGATGAAATTCATAAAACAAAAAAAATTAAAACAACTTTAATTTTGGATATAGACCAATGTGATAGACCGCCTGTTGACCCAATAACTGGAGATAGGCTAATGGAAGTAAGAGAACCTAACGAAACACATGTATATAATCTTAAAATAAAATTTAAAGATCATACCCAGGCCATTGTAACGCCTTTTGTTGTTTTGGTTGACCTCTCAAAATGCAATGATGTTGCAAATTTTGATATTTCTGTTTTAGATTCTTATCATTTTTTGTTCTTCGAGGCATACATAGTTTACATGCCCAAAAACAATTACTACAAGAATATCTTGATCCAATACAAAGGAAATGGCTCCCTTTTATAGATTTGAGAGGTGAGCCTCCTTCACTTTGATTGGCTACTGAAGTTCAACTAGGATCACGATCTTGACCGTCAAGATCACTTTGTGCACGAAAGGACGTGGAAGGACTTGAGTTTTCTTATTAGGGAATAAGTGCAAATTTTGAAATGGCCTTGGACTCTTTCATGTAAAACTACATAATCTTACATTGGCACCTTCTACCGTAGAAACTAAGGCCAACCTCACAGACATTTACATCTAAGTTGAGGTTCAACATTCTAGAATGTACTCAATATGTATTCAGGTCTTGAACTTCATCCAATAAAAATTGAAAAAGTCTTCTTAAAAAATGTTTCAATACAATCATTTATTAGAACACAAGGAAATGTGTATGATATAACTAGCAAGGTGTACATGACATCATTGCAATGTTTCATATGTTGTTGACTCCAATACTTTCAAGTAGAAGACCAAAATCTATCTCAGAAACTTGTACTTATTAGATTTATGTTTATAGATAAAAATCATAAATTCAAAAAAAAAAAAAGGATTAGATCTATCCAAATGATTTGCAATCTTTTTGTCATGAGTAGTACAAATTGCAGATATGAGAAGACTATTTTTAAAAGGAACATAGAGGGAAATGCATCTGCCAAAATTTTTTAAGGAGGGTTTTACATTGTTGGTGATATTTTTTTGTCAACAATGTTGTTTGTCAAATTTTTTTTTTTTAAATTCAACGGCAAAAAACGGCATGCATTCAGGAGAGAAGTGAAGATTGTGCATCTTATTGGGAAGACTTATTGTGTGGCAACCTACACTGCAGATAATCTATCTCCATAACCTAGCTTCAAAACCATGAGCCTTCTTCACCATATCGGATCAATGGCAACATTTCTTTGTTACAATCAAGGTTGCAACGAATCGCAATCCACTGCAACCATGTTCCGGATTGCATGATCTAGAACGTTGGCAATCCGAGACCAAAAACGTAGTCTCGGATCGCCAGAAACCATGCAAATTTTTTTATGTGGGCCAAGAGCAAGCAGACCGTGACCCACATAAATTATTTTTTTTACGATCTTGAGTCCGACATTATATATTGTCATGTTTTTACATTGTGTCTTGTTGTTTGTGTTTCAATCTGGTTTTTTTCAGCATGCACACACACACACACACACACACACACACACACACACAAATCTGAAAACTCTCTCTCTCTCTCTCTCTCTCTCTCTCTCTCTCTCTCTCTCTCTCTCTCTCTCTCTCTCTCTCTCTCACACACACACACACACACACACACACACACACACACACACACACACACACACACACACACACACACGCACATACAGACACACCCATATACACACAAACATACACGGATAACATCTCATACATACACATGCCAAAATTTCAATAACATGCTTGAGTGCCAATACTTACAATGATTCAAAACCTTTCAATAAAAAACTATGCTAATTATGATGTCTGAAGAAACATGAAGTTTCTAACCACAAAGCATTGCTAGCTTATGAACCAAAACCTGTAGAAATACATGGGAAACCTAGTCGAAATAAACCGAAGACAACCACAAGTCGCAACCCACCACAAGGGTCATGTGCAAAGATAGTTTTCAAAATATATGTATTTATTATTTATCAAAAAAGAGCGATAACAACCCCTACCGCTTGAGGTGATAACTATATATTTGTCGTTTTGGTTTAGGCATAACCATCATTACAAACTTAACTATGTATGTAAACCTGTTTAGATATCTAACTCTAGATATTTGTCACCCCCCTCAAATTTATCTGGACCGAGATCTTCTTCTTTTGAAAAATCTGAAGAATCTGTGTTTGGGGGTGATTCCAAGGTGTTATGGACCTCCAAGTACGCTTTCATTTGTTTTATATTTTCTACACTGTCGATAACTATTAAATTTCTCCCAATGTTGTTCAGGAGCGGCACTACACAGTAAGACATTCTATAAAGACACATGGACCAACTTGGAACATAGAATGATTCAATAATATTGCTGACACCTCTTGCTCTTTTTTTGTGAACTAGTTTACAAATCACAAAATTTTTAGAAGATTTTCCACTGTCGTCGAAGCATAGGGTTAACAATTTAAGTTTGCTATGCAACATCATCCGGAGAATCTGAGTTATATAAGACAAACAACACTAGCTGCAGGTTTTGAACGGACAAATTGTCCTACTTCAATGGATCTACGAGCTCGTTATAACCTTCAAAGACCTTGCATTTTAAGTATTTCATCTTGTAAAGGCTTGCCTTTATTCCCTCTTTCATACATTGTTCCAAGAAAAAAATGACAATGCAAAGTTTATGTTGTGTCATGAGGGTCGCCATGCAATGCCGCACAATTGACACGATATGAAAGAATCCAAAGAATCTATATTATCAAATATATAGAGGTTGGTCGTTCTCACGAGGAATATGGAACATTCATAAAATTAGATTCTTCTACACCGCAACAAATGGCTTCTTCGCCTTTAGAATTCCTGACTTTACAAAAAAATCCTCCATCCTGTACTTGAGGTGTTAGCGCCTATTTCAAAAATATTTGCGGCCAAATATCTTTCCTTCAATTTATTCACAATTAATATTAAGGATGAAGGAATAGCACCAACCAAGGTGGATATGGTTCTATTGCTCGCACCAGTCATTGCCTGTATCCAATCGTTGGCAAACCTTTTATTGATAGATTTAGAAAGTTAATATTTTTTTTATCATACTCCACATTTGGTGGCAGGTCCTCCAAAGGGATTAGATATTTTACAATATTGAGAGCACAACTTTCACGTACAAGTGAAGTCACACCCTCTTCGATGTGCTTATCTTTATTTTTTTTTTCCGAGATAGAGCTCTCCATTAATTAACTTTTTACATATGCAATCACACAGATGGTCTGGCACATATCTCAACATTCTAAAGAATCGAATTGTCATCGGTATCATTTTCACTCGTTTACCAGACATAATTGTCGGTTCTTCATAAGAAATTTGGTTTGCACAGTAAAATTTCATAACATCCAAAAAGTTTTTGAATGTCTCATCAGATCGTAGGAGAATTCATGTGTATTTCTCAAACTTGTCATACAAGCTTTTGAGTGCCACCTTTCTTGGCAGTCTCCCAATAATCTCACTACCAAGTATCCCTCTCAATCTGAGATAGAATCTGCACATTCTTTTTCTTTATTCATGAGAGAGTTTGAGGCCCTTGATATATCTTGGTCGTTCACATTCGACCCAAAGAGCGCGTCCACGTTCCATGATCTCCACCAAGGTACTCTCCTTTCTCTTATTTTTTGGTTCAAAATTCAATCTGTCAAATTCCAAAATGTAGTGACTCTGATCTCGGAAAGTGCAAATTTTGCATGGATAAATCTAAACCGCGACTCAAAAGTAGCTGGTAATAATCTTCGTTGCAAGCACAACAAAAGTGTTAAACGTCAATTGGTTCAAAACGGCAGTTTTCCAGAAACTGATTTTTCGATAGACCATCTAACTTCAAGCCTACTGCTAAATCATCTTCCTTCGGATATCTATTAGCATATACCTCTTTATTATTCTCCATATCCCATGTTTGAAAAGTTTTAAAGGCCTTATCAAAATCTTCAGGATTGTCAAATTGAATGGTTGTTTCGGCACTTTCCTGGTAATATATGGGCCTCAAAGTAATGTTGATGGAGGCTGGTGGTGGACCTTGAGGTGTACTCACAGATTGGAAAAGTTGTTCAGCAAAATTATAATCCAATGCACATTGGTTTGTGAAGAGCGAGGCTCGGTGAATGTTTTTTGTCTCCACATGAAACTGATGTCTACCCCAAACATATCCAACATCATCTGTAGAAAAGCAGTCTAAGTTGACGTTTGTGTCGCCTTCAAATTCGTCCACGTCGACATGTTCCTGATCTGATTCGGAGCTTGCATCACCCGTCCTTGAAAACACAGTAATATGGAGCTCCAACGATTGTTTCATTGCCCTTCCAATAGGTCTTGTTGCTTTCCACCCAAGTTGAATATTCGGGCTTTCCCTACGTACAGATGGTCTTTTTTTTAAAGTCTGACTTTTCTCCTTGATGAGAATGGATTCTATTCTGACACAAAAGGAACAATTTCGAGGCCAGCGACTTTTTCGACTTCCGTGTCTTCTTCCAATGGACCAACTTTGAGGCCAGCAACTTCTCCAACTTCCATGTCTTCTTCCAATGAAGGATCCTCCAATCTGTCATGTAATCCAAGCGACGTACCCAAAGTTGAGAGAATTGAAGAGACCATTGTGCTAGCCTCGATAGAGATTTTTTCATTTGCATTATTCAAGCTCTCATATTTGCTAACTAGAAGGAACATGCCACTTGCCAGCTGCCCTTCAAAATTCAAACAGACCATATTCTCATTTTGAGTTGCAGGCGAAACAGTGAAGTGCATGAGGTCTTCACATGAAAGAACAACATGATGCTCAGTCTCATCTTGAGTTCGTGTCATAAACTCTACGTGATCGAAAACGATCTCGTCGTGAAAATAGATCTCTTGAATTAAACCAAGGGACTGAACATCATCGTCCATACTAAACATGAGATCACTTACAGATTTTTTTGAAATCACCACAAACACCATGAGTTCTAGTAGAGTTTGATTTTGTAGAATCTTCCAAGCCCTCGTCAAAAATAAGTGACTTGGTTTCTCTAAAGGTCGGAACACAGTCTAGTCAGCAACATAGAAAGCCTGGCCAAATTGTAGTCATCCCAACTTTAGTTAGTACATTGTAAAATTTTTAAATACTATTTTTTAGCAACTATTTAAATCTCTACTTTATTCGGATTAAGTATCTTTACCCATCCATCCATTATTGGCTTGCTTCATTTTTTTATTTTTTTATAAATAAAACAATGTTTAGGAGACCATCTGTCGCAGTTGATGGCTCCTTCCATTTTTTTTTGCTTATTTTGAAAAAAGAAATTATAGGAAGTCATCCGTCGCGGCAAATGGCTTCAATCGATTTTCTTTTGTTTTTTCTAAAAGCAAAAATTTTAAAAAGCCATCCACTATGGTGGATGGCTTCTTAACAAAAAATTAGATGAAGCCATCCGCCGCGGCAGATGGCTAAATCCATTTTTTTTGTTTTCTCTAAAAAAAACTTGTTAGAAAGCCATCCGCCGTTGCGGATAGTTCCATCCATTTTTTTTTTTAAGAAAAAAGACAAAGTTGTTAGAAAGCCATCCGCTACGGTGGATGACTTTCTCAATTTTTTTTTTGTTTTTTTTTGCAAAAAAAATTGATAGGAAGCCATCCGCCTCGACGAATGGCTTTCTCCATTTTCTTTTTCTTTTAAAAAAAAAATCTTGTTTTTTTTCTAAAAATGTAAAAATGAAACTTCTTACTATTTTGTAAAAGATAAAAATCCGTGAAAATTCAGAAATTCAGAAATTTCTTTGGTAGCAAACTTGAGAATCTTGAAAGCAAACAGAAATCTAGCTTGGGGACTTTATATTTTTTTTCATTCTATCATTTCTTAGAATAACTTATGGGATTAACCATATAACATGTGTCAGATGGAACGAGACCATGCTCCCTCTTTTTTTTTTTGAAAAAAGACAAACGGTACGTTTTTTTTTCAATTTTTTTGTTTTTTGTTTTTTGTTCTTTCTGAGTTCATCCGTCGCGGCGGATGGCTTCATTCATTATTTTTAAGAAATATATATATATAGTAAGAAGCCATCCGTCGCGCACGTGGATGGCTTCCTCCATGTTTTTTCTGAAAAAAAAAATTTGTTTAAGAAGCCATCCGTCGCGCGCGCGGATGGCTTCCTAAACAAATAGTTTTTTATTTAAAAAAAAAAAACAAATTTGTTTAAGAAACCATCCGCGCGCAGCTGATGGAGGGGGGCCAGCCAAAGCACTTTTTTAGAAGAGGGGGGGCCAGCCAAGCCCCCCTCTTCTAAAAAAGTGCCTTGACCCCCCTCTTCTATTAGACAAAGAACGATCTAAATATATCATAGAGATAGGTGTGAATTGCAATGAGGGAGGCTAAAAAAACTAAGAGATCTTCAGAGAATTAAGACAATTGAGTCTAGCACTTCTAAAATACAAAGTTCAAAACGAGAGCAAATAAACCATGCAATATTTATGGAGTTTATTCAAAATAACACCAAGACTTAAACAATGTATCAAATGAGAAACCAAAGCATGGATTGATGAGCTGTATACAAATAAAAGAAAAATACAAAATGTAATATGGCATGGATTGATGAGCTCTACACAAACAAGAGAAAAAAGAAAAACGTAGCATGGCTCTGTAAACTGTATTGAAATAAGAAATGAAAACATGGATTCATGAGTTGTCACAAACTGAGAATCATAGGCAAGGATTGATGAGTTGTACAAAAACAAGAGAAAAATAGAAAACGTAGCATGGATGGATGAGCTGTACAGAATTAAGAAACGCAGTCATGGATTGATGAGCTGTACACAACTTAGGAATACTATATAAGCTGAGTCATTTTAATCCAAGTTATTTTGATCCAAACTTGAATTTGAGAGGCTTTTGTTCAAGACGTTGCAGATCATTTTTAAAGGTCATTTTTTATTTTTGTTTACATGATGTATATGTATTTTTGAAAATGTGTTTAGGAAGGAGCAGCCATGAGGCTAGGGCAGCTTGGAGGGGGATTCAAGATTGCTTCAAACCCCAACCCCCCCAAAGACTTTCAGCCCCTCCACTAATTTCAACTTAGGAAGGGAATTTAAGCACCTTAAAAAAAAAGGTTCAAACTTTATTACAACTTTTTTTTATTAGAATAAAATTCTTAGGGTCCATCCGTCGTGGCGGATAGAGGGGGCCAACCCCCCTCGAATTATTTTTTTAAATTTTGGTTAGAAAAAAATTAAAAAATATTTTTTAAAAAAAAACAAAAAACAATCTTAGGGCGAACATTTCTAAAAGTTGGAAAAAAAAAAACATAAGAAAAGCCTTTGAGGGTAGTTGGCCCTCTTAAATATATATATATATATATATATATATATATATATATATATATATATACAGGAGCTACCATAGATTTATTGTGATAATATCTCGGCCCAAGCACCTACAAATAATCTAATTTTTCATGCCAGAAGCAAGCACATAGAAGTGGCACACCACTTTGTGAGAGAAGCTTATTGGAGGAGAGATCCATTTGGAGAATATCAATTCATCATCTTGTATTGCCGATCTACTCACCAATCCTCTACTCAAGAGTTCCTTCATCAAATATATATATATATATATATATATATATATATATTATTGATAAAATATATATAAAAAAAACACCTTGACCAATTTTTTTTTTCTAGAAAAAAATTAATATTTCTAAAACAAACTTAATGTCAAAGAACATTTCTAAAAAACAAGATTTATGAAAAGAAAAATTTGAGGAGGGTCCACGGTAGACCAACTTTTTATTTTTCTAAAAAAAAAATTATCGTTTCTAAAACAAACTTTGAACAAATTTTTGTTTTTTAAAAAAATATTATTTCTTAACCAAAATTTATTTCAAAAAACATTTCTAAAAAAATAAAATTTATGAAAAAAAAATTGGGAGGGAAGTCCATCCGCCGCTCCAAAAATTTCACAAACCAATTTTTTTTCTTAAAAAATTAATATTTCTAAAAAAAAAAAATTTATGAAAAAAAATTGTTTAGGAGTATTAATTCGCCGCAGCAGATAGACCCTCTCTTTAATTGAATACATTTACTTAAAAAATGTTTTTTTTTTTAATTATTATTGTTTCTAAAACTAACTATATTTCTAAAATAATTACTAGAAAAAATCGAGTTTATGAAAAAAAAAAAACATTGAGGTTGTCCATTTCAGAGTCCATTCGCCTCGGATGATGGATTGGGCCAACCCCCCTCAGAGTGTTTTTTTGATATTTTTTTAATTTTCTGAGAAAAAAATTAACAAAGTTGTTAAAAACAAAATTCAAAAAACAAGTCTTAGGGACGGAAAATTTCATTCATCCGCCGCGGCGGATGGAGGGGGCCAACAAAATTTTTAAAATCCAACTAAGAAAAATATTCAAGACCTCATATTTATGTTCCCTTTAGTCACTTTCTAAGATTGATTATAGGATAATTGGTATTCCATGTGTCAGCACCGTGTGTACATATTACAATTTTTTTAATAAAAAGTCAAAGAAACTATAAAATAAATCTAAACATATATATTAAAGTTAAAAAATAAACTAAAAAATTTGAAAATGAATGATAAAAAGTCAAAAACTATAAAACAAATCTGAAAATTAAAAAATGTATAATAAAAAATCTAAAAAATATAAAATAAATCTAAAAAAATGAAAAAACAAAACAAAATAAACTATAAAATAAATCTAAATATATATAGAGAAGTGAAAAAAATAAATTTCAAAATTTTAAAATAAAATAAAACCAATCTAAAAATTGTAAAATGAGTAATAAAAAGTCAAAAAAAATTATATAATACATTTATATACTCCTCGTCCCTCCATTTATTCTACATTATTAAAGAGAGAGAGAAAAAAAGTAAAAAACATAAATATATTGTCAAAATAATTTAAGAATTTAATAGTCAAAAGTCAAAAAATAAATATAACGAATCTAAAAATTAAAAAAAATAATAATAAATGTTGAAAAAATATTTTATATATATATAAGTTAAAAAAATAAATGTAAAAACAAAGAGTCTTAAAGCGCTAAAGACAAAGGACTCAAGGACTAAGACCGAAAGGCCAAGGGCGATGAGTGAAGGACCACCAAGGGCTAATGACTAAGGGCCTTAGGGTTAGGACTAAGGGTTAAGGGGTAAGGACCACCACCAATGACCAAAGACTAAGGGCATCGGCCAAGGGACAAGGGCCAAGGGTTAAGGGCTAAGGGCCACGAGCTAAGGGCTAAGAGCTAAGGATTAAAACTAAAGTTAAGGGCCAAGAACTAAGGCTAAGAGCCAAGGGCTAAGGCTAATGGGCCAAGGGCCAAGGTTTAGTAGTGCAAACTACTACCCCTTGAAAATCCATACAATCAACAATGTCATCAATGTTGTATAATGGACAGTTAGCAAGAACGAGTTCATTCAAGTCAACAATATCTGCATTATCCCACAATATTTTTTTTTACAATGGAATCGATGGAAATATAGTTGTAAACTTCTCCTAGGCGATCAAAATCACCATGAGAGTATGGCAAAGGACAATCCATTTTAAACACCTTTGAAATTAGGACCACACTTTTATCCGTACCAACTTCTCTGAAAAAACATGTTTTGTTTGATTGAGCAGTTAAGACATTTCCAAATGCAATCGCCTATTTCCGAAAAAATAAAACAACTGAAACATCTTTTCTTGAGCAGTCCATGTAGTGACCCTGAAAAAAAATATAGGTACACTTTATGTTAGGATTTGCAATGCTATTGAAAGTATAATTAGCAAAATTATGAAACTGGAATAGCATTGAAAGTAAAATTAGCAAAATTATTATAAAACTGTAACAAAATCATGAAACAATAGCCCTTAGATCTTAGCCTTTAGCCGATGGCCCTTAGCCCGTAGCCCTTAGCCCATAGCCCTTTCCCTTGTCCCTAGGCCCTTTGCCCTTCACCCCTAGCATTAGCACTTGACCCTTAACCCTTAGCCCTTAGCCCTCGTGCATTAGCCCTTACCCTTGGGCGTCAGCCTTAGCACTAGGCCCTTATCCCTTGGCTCTACTATCCTAGTGAAAAAAAACTTGCTTGTTATCGTGAAGTTGACTTCAATTACAACAAAAGGAAATATTGCGAATGCCATGGCAGATGACGGAGACCCTTTCTACAAACAAAATTAAACAATGATTTGGTGTTTGTCAAAACTGTCTTTGCACTCTAAAAAGAGAAAACATGTATCGTTTACTGAACCATTAAGTGAGTGCTTTACATATTATTCTAATGGTTCAAAACAGAGTAACATCAAATAAATGTTGGGCCAACCTTGTGGTTCAAAAAGGGGTAGCATCCAAAAAACGTCGACAAGATCAGTATATAATTTAGATTATGTAAGTGGTGTAAAAGATGTCAAAAACTGATCCACCAACTGCAATCCAACAAGATCATTGACAAATAACTATAACTCGGATATCTTCATAGGAATCGAAGATATTTCTCATAATCGTAATATGTCAAGATCACTAAGATATCTTAACAGATGTCGAGGATGTGGTTACTCGTAATATATCTGCATCAGCATACAACTCAGATATTCTTACAGGTGTGGAGGATGTTGAAGAGGTTGTTGATAACAACAAAATTAAAAGACGTCATTTTCAAATCGGCATTCAAACAAAACGTACACCGAATTCATCAATTTTGGCAAGTGCAAATGCATCCATCCGCCGTAATTCAAATTTTTCGAAATTCAATTTCGATGAACATGATTACACAAGCAACATATCACATAATGCTAATATGACAAACGATCCTACAAGATCAAGATGGTCACAAGCAGATAAAGTTTTTGAAAATCTACAAAGAGAACCTCAAGTATGTCCAACATCCTTTGGAACTTCTCAGAATTTCAAAAGAAAGCGTGTGTTTGCTTATGTTGCACCAAAAAAGGTAGAATATGTTTTATCGTCAGAAAATATAAGGGAAAAGTTCATGCAACCATGTTGTAGTAGGTTGTGCATTCGACAAATCAGCTACAAAGAATGTGAAGACTTGCGACTAGGTGTGTGAAGAAAACGAGGAGATGACAAGCATAATCAGTTATTGCAGATGTTCAAATTTTTTTTCATAGACGAGAAATGTCAAACGCGATGTTTGATATTTTGAAGAAACCCAAATTGCGCTTCAAACCTACGTTGGATGGTAAAGTTGTATGCATAAAAGCATATCAAAATCTGTTGGGAATCTCCCATGGAATGTTTTGGCAAGTGATTGCTGAGGCACGTTATTCCATTCTGTACAAGTTTCATGGAAACACCGGCACATTCAAGCAACGTGGACACTCTTCAAAAGGGCTAGAATGCGTGGGATTTTGGAAAAGCACGCGTTGCCTCAACCACATCTACAACATAAATCAAAAGATGGCGTCGTTATTTGTGAACATCATCTCCCACTCAGCATGCATAAACGTGATGTCTTAAAAACTATAAACACACATCTTAATAATACGTGTATTCCTGAAGTTTCAAAATCCACACTCTACAAGATTTGGAGACAAGAGTTTGGACATGTCAAGACTCCAACAAGACAAAGAATGTCCAAATGCAAAACATGTGACGACCTTAAAAATGCAATAGAGACAACTCCTGACGCTAGGACGAGTGATCGCTATATTGCATTGAGAAGTCATCATCTACATCATGTTTTCGCTTCCAAAAATTGTATGCACATTGGAAAGAAGAGTCAAGATCCCATCATAAGCAATCTTTGTGTCTTATCATTGATGGAATGGATCAAAATACAACAACATTACCCTGTTTCAATAAGACCCTTCCCAGATTAGAGGAGAATTGATTTTTGAAAACACATGTTTGTAGGATATTGGTTCATGGATTCAAGTTGCTCTGTGATGTTTGGATTGATACCTTGCATGCTCATGATAACAATCAAGGTGTCACATCAATAATGCGAGCAATAAGAAAGGTACAAGCATCATGTGGTAACTTACCTCCGATCTTACGTATTCAAGCTGACAATTGTTGGAGGGAGAACAAGAACAAATTTATTTTTGGTCTTTGTTGTATGTTAGTGGCACATAACATCTTCCAAAAGGTAGAAATGGGATTTCTTTTAGTTGGCCACACACATGAAGACATAGATCAAGTTTTCAGTGTCATATATAGGGCTTTGAATTCCAAATCAGTTCACACAATGCCAGATATGCTAGCATGAATTGGTGAAAAGATAGGTGGCGGTCGTAAGCACTGAAGTAGAAATACTGGAACAAATGGTAGACTGAAAACAATTTATAGATTCTTGTATTGCTCAAGGAAATGACGGCTTAGAAGAAAACACCAATCCTCACTATTTTTGTTTTCAAATGATGAATGGTGAGCCAACCATGCAATGGAAATACTATTCTAATGATGGAGACAACGCATGGAGTGAACCTTTCAAACTGTTGCAGCGTGTACCTTCAAAAGATGAAGCCATCTTTCAAGCATCCACAAAGGATCTGGATCCAGATGAAATGGAAGGAATAATGTCCTTTATTGATTATTTGCGGTTCATGAGCCAAAAGTTTCCATAATACAAGGATCGCAATGATGCATGTGTGGTTGAAACCACAAAACTTGTCGAAAATCTTTCCAAAGAAAAGATGTTATCAGGATCAATGTATAGCCAAGAGGCTTTTTGGCCACAATCCTTGCCAACCACTTTCGATTCATTTGTATCGACTTCGATCAGTGAGGTCGAATGGATGTAGAGTTATTACCCCGGAGGTTTTGCGGGCGAAAAGCTGCTGCACCTTTGGTTGAATTCATCCCACGTAGAGAAGTTGTATTGGACAAGTTCGTTGCAATGCGGCCTCCAGATGAAGATGTTGTGGAGGGTTCCATACCTATTTGGGTGGCAAAAGTTGTCGAAGTGAAGAAAAACTCAGAAGGCTTGGCCACAGAGTTTAAAGCATTATGGTATGAACCAAAATTTAATCAACGGCATAGAAACCAGAGACAAGTTGACAACTCAAAGCTGTACAAAAATTGCTTCTGAAAGAATGGATTCCGAACAACGGACCACAATATATGGATGTAGATACAGTTGTTCATGCATGGAATCAAAGGCGAAAAAAATAATTAAAGCACATGGCTATACTGTGGAAAAATCAATATCTATTCCGGAAATATCAGTGGCACACATCAAAGAATACATGTCCAAATTATCCGAGGAATGTGTAGCTGATATTGATGAGTAGAGTTCATGATTGTAGATGTAGAGTCCTGGTTACAATCTTTGTCGCCATAATTATTGGACTTGTAATGTATTAGTGAGTGTTGGCAGATTCCGAATCTGCAACAAGTCCAAATTTGGCTTCAAAAGACGTGTTTAAAATATAATTCTTTTTGTAAATCTAGCTTGGCAATTTTGTAGAAAGCCGACTTTTTTGTATGCTAGGGTGTGGGCATGTCACCCTATAAGTAAATTTTATTCCATGGCATGTGTATTGTAAGACCATGAGGAATCATGATGTAGAAAGTTTTACGGCTTTTAGAAATTCTAAAGGCTGGAAATAGTTAAACATTCTCAACCTTTAGAATAAAAATAGTTTACTTGTCTAAAAGGTTAAACTTCTACATTGTCTAGAATTGCACCAAAGTTGTGCATCTTTTGTAATGTAGGGCTTGGCCCAAGACCATTATTTATAAATATGAACCACTTTTAGTGGCAAATGACACATTGTGATTACATTTCTATGAGAGTTTCTTATAACACAGCTTGAATTTAGTAGTATATGATTTAGTGATGTATATGTTTCTTTTAAATATCGAATTATGAATGTTTAAAATTTTAAACATATGAAAAGTTGTGTATGTTATTCGGATCGACACTAATTTTAGACATGATAACATCTGATTTTCAAAAAACATCCACCACAACCCCCTTAATCTAATAATTGAAATGCTAACTTCATCTTTATTATTAGTTCAATGTACATGATACTCAAGAACCAAATTTAGTTTGAATTTACAACTATATTGGGTGCTCATAGCTATTGGAAAAAATCATTAATAAATTTTACAAACTAAATTGTGGTCACTCGTTGATCAAATTTGTCTTGTTTTGCTTATAGTTGTATTGGAATGAGATTTGAACTCGAGAAAATCCCACTTCAGCAATTAGTGATTTTTTATTGTTTTTCACATATGGCTCTTTTAGTACCATATGTAGAAAATAGTCCAAAACAAAAAAAGTCCAAAATTAATTGAGACAGTCTTGTTACCTTCTCTGGATCCTATAGTCAGCAGCTTATTTGAACTTTGTTCGATTATCCGGCATGTATTGCCATCAAATAGGACTCGAATTTCGAGATCTGCCATCTTCGAGACTGACAGCAGGTCTCTTCTCAGTGAGGGTACATAGAGTGCTCCTGGCAACTCAGCTTGTCCTGACAGTGTTCGTAGTTGTAGAGTCTCGATGCCTTTCACATCGTGTTTGCTCCCGTCGCCGAGAATCACTGCTCTGCTGTTGTCGAGTTCTCTATAGTTGATTAGTATTTTCTTGTTGCAAGTAATGTGTGAGGTTGCTCCTGAGTCGATGACTACGTCGTAGTCTCGCTCTGTGTAGCTTGTTGAAGTCTCATCGAATATTGTGAAGCCTTCGTCCCTCTTGTCAGCATCCCTCCACGACTCTGCAACATTCGCTTTATCAGCCTTGTTTTTTCTTTTCGGGTTGAATCTGCAATCGTATGCAGAGTGTCTCTTCTTCTTGCAATGCATGCAAGGTATTGTCGGGTTAAACCAACACTTGTTGGTTGTGTGTCCCAGCTTGTGACAATGATCACAGAAGGAGGTTTGTTGGTTGTCGTTGCCTCTGCTCGAAGACTTTGGATTCACCTTGTCGAATCTGGACTTGTTTTTGTTTTTCTTTCTTCCCTTCACGAAAAGGGCCTCCCTGGTCACTGCTTCCTTCTCCTTCGTCTCTCATCAGCAACAAAACTAACAGCTCGCTCAAATGTCATGTCTGGTAAGGTCAGAATGAGCATTCTTAGCGACTGAAAGGACATCGGCAGTGATTTCATGAAGTGCATCAGCTGTTGTGCTGCTGGTACCTAGTGCTCCTGTCCAGATGTAGCAAGTTGAGCAAAGATCGTTCTGATCTTCTCGACGTTTTGATCTAACTAGTTGTCATCCCATCGCATGGCTTGCAGCTGATTGTGGAGGTGCATTACCAAGGCGGCAGTCCTACACTTCGTATTTCTGGTTTAGTCTTTCCCATGCTTCATGGCTGCTTGCACAGTCTTCAATATGCATGAGTATTTCTTCGTTGATGGACAAAACGATGATCGTCATTGCGTGCTCATTCTGATCCACTCAACTCTCCTCGATCTCCCTCTGGTACTTTGCTCCATCAAGATTGATAGTTATTCTCGTCTAGATCGTTGTAGCCATATTGTGTTGTCTTACAAGGTCATACCATGTGGATGTTGGCGATTGATTTCGTTTCGCCAGGCGCAGCTCTTAATCTTGTCTGCACTTGTCTTTTGCTACCTACTTGGGCTAGCTTGCGGAATTAATGCAAGATCCTAAGCAAACGACTACCGACCATAGACACAAAATCATTCTATCAAACAAACGACATGAATAACAAAAGATTGAGAGAAGAGAACAATTGTAATTTGTATTTTCGTTATGAGTGAGTTGATCAGTGTCTCGCTCGTTGGGGCGGCCTGTCACTCCTCTCACTAGCTATGTTATGCTCATTGGCAGATTTTTATGCATAGCTCTTAGTGCTTGAACGCGACTACCTTCTCTTCTATATCTCTCCAGAATAGTTTTTGTTCATTCTATTTTATCATCTATTTGGGGACACTCTAAGGTCACTAAGTAACAGTTTAGAAGACACACTTAATCCTAAACTGTTAGTTAGTTATCTCCTGATGACGTGGACCTTGGCGGCTGAGCGTGGTAATCCAAGGCTCCACGCTCATCAAGCTGCCACCTGTGAGATCGAATTGTTTGTCTTCGATTCGTGCTCTCTGTCCAGGGTGTCTTTTCGTTGCAGGGACGAACACTTTTCTTTCGTCTTTCGTTTTGTCTTCATGGAGCACCACGGAATGGTTGCATGAGTTCACCATTTCCAACTGTTTCTACCCACAAAGCATTGCTAGCTTATGAACCAAAGCTTGCAGAAATACACGAGAAACCTGCACAGATAGAAACCGCAATGCTCTTGCAAATGGTTTCAACGAAGGCATCGAAGGCAACCGCAAAGTCCTGTCTACTTCCATTACGAAGTCAAAGGAAACTGAAGGCAACCACAAGCCGCAACGCACCACAAGAGTCAACGTTACGATTATAACCAAAGACCAAAGCAAAGCAACGAAGGCACCCAAGGCAACCACAAAGTCCAGCATACGGCCCATTACGAACCAAACCGAAGCTTACCAAAGGAGCCTCACATACGGCCTACAAACGGTTTCAACGTTCAAAACAACGAACCGCAACGTCACCATCAATCAAACCGAAGGAAACAGAAGGTCAAGACTTACGATCAAGGAGCGAAGACCATGGCTCATGACGAAAAGCTGCCAAGACACGGCAAGATGAAACTTGCGATCACCTACGAAGTTTCTACCCACAAAGCATTGCTAGATTATGAACCAAAACCTGTAGAAATACACAGGAAACCTGCACAGATAGAAACCGTAAACAACCTCAACACTCCTGCAAATTGTTTTCAACGAACGCGCCAAAGGCAACCACAAAGTCCTTCCTATCCATTACGAAGTAGAAGTATA